>JALBCY010000314.1:0-68648 GCA_023079485.1 Archilochus colubris | reverse complement strand
TCAGGCCACCCAGAAAATGTATCAGTTAACACCAAGAGGTACTTATACCCCCCTTTCCTTGGGAGTTCAGAGAAATCAATCTGCCACACTTCCCCTGGGAATTTTCCTCTAGCAATTACTCCCTGGTGTACTTTTGTTCCCGTGTTTGGATTATTTTTCAAACGGCGCTCACATTGGGATGTAACCTGTTTTACTGCTGTGAATAGCTTTGGCCCTGCTATTCTAACTTTTAAATACTGATAAAGAGGATCTAATCCCCAGTGGGCCTTGTCATGTTTTGTTTTTACAAATTGCCATACTGATTTCTGGCAGTGCCAGTTGTCCTGTTTCTAGCTGACCCCATCCATTATCTAACAGTTTACCTTTGTTCCTTTGCATCCACTTATGGTCTGATTCCTGGTACTCTGGTTGGAAATTAGTGTCTAATTCTTCTGGTACCAGGGCCAATACTAAATCATTGGCTCTTGCAGCAGCGACTTTAGCTTCTGCATCTGCTGCTCTATTACCTATTTCTGGAACGGTGTTACCTTTCAGGTGCCCCTTGCAATGCATTATGGCCACTTGGGTTGGGAGCTGAACAGCCTCCAGCAACTGTAGGATTTCTGCTGCATATTTTATGGGTCTTCCCTGGGCAGTCAGCAGTCCTCTCTCCTTCCAGATCGCTCCATGGGCATGCACGACAGAGAAAGCATACTTAGAGTCCGTCCATATATTAATTCTTTCCCCTTTTGCCAGCTCGAGGGCTCGGGTAAGAGCTATTAGTTCGGCCTTCTGTGCTGAAGTTCCCACAGGCAAGGGATTTGATTCGATTACCTGCTCTGTTGTAGTTACTGCGTAGCCAGCCATCCTTACTCCCTGCTTTACAAAGCTACTGCCATCCGAGAACCAGTCGTCTGCCCCTTCGAGTGGCTCCTCCTTGAGATCTGGACGACTGGAATACACAGCCTCGATGGTTTCTAGACAGTCATGCTCAATTGGCTCTGCTGACACTCTTCCTTCTAGGAATGATGCTGGGTTGACAACATTAGTCACTTGAATGTTTATGTCATCTGATTCAACTAAAATTGCCTGGTACTTCAGGAACCGAGAAGGTGACAGCCAATGGCCACCTCTCTGTTCCAGTACTGCTGATACAGTGTGGGACACCAATACAATCATTCTCTGGCCCATAGTAAATTTTCTGGCCTCTTCTATGTTTATGATTACTGCTGCCACTGCCTTCAGGCATGTGGGCCATCCTTTACTTACTTCATCTAGTTGCTTAGAGAAGTAAGCCACAGCCCTTTTGTATGGTCCCAATTGTTGAGCTAGGACTCCCAGGGCCATTCCCTGGCGCTCATGTGAGAACAGCCAAAATGGTTTTGTTACATCAGGTAGGCCTAATGCCGGGGCTTTCATTAGTTCTTGTTTCAGTCTTTTAAAGGCTGTTTCTGCCGCAGGAGTCCAGAGCAGAATATATTTAGACTCTTTCAGCAAATCATATAGGGGTTTAGCAAGGATGCCGTACTGGTATATCCACAGGCGACGCCAACCTGTCATTCCTAGGAAGGCTCGCAGGTCTCTCACCGTTTCAGGCCTGGGCATCTGGCAGATGGCTTCTTTCCTCGCTGTTCCCAGAGATCGCTGTCCTCCAGAGATCTCGTATCCAAGGTAGACCACCTTTTCTTGCACCAGCTGTGCTTTCTGTTGGGAGACTCGATAACCGGTTAAACCCAAGAAATTTAACAACGAGATTGTCCACTCAACACATTGTTCTTCTGTTTCAGTTGCTATCAGTAAGTCATCCACATATTGCAGGAGGGTGCCCTCTCCCTGTGGCCGCTCCCACTGTTCCAATTCTTTGGCCAATTGATTTCCAAATATTGTAGGACTATTTTTATAACCTTGAGGTAACACCGTCCAGGTTAATTGTGTTTTTCTCCCTTTACCAACAAACTCCCATTCGAAGGCAAAAATCTTTTGGCTTTCTGGGGCTAAGGTAAGGTAGAAAAATCTTAGTAATATCATTTACAGCCCTTAAATCCTGTACCAGTCTGCAAGTCCCATTTAGTTTCTTGACTGGTAATATTTGAGGCAGTACAATCTCGAACTGTTGGTGCCGAGCAATTGTTGATGGAACGGTTCGACCATGGGCCCTGGGCTAAGCGCAAGGACAGCTCTGCGTAAAGCAACTTTTGTAACTGCAGGGACCAGTACGTTAGAACACTCGAAGGTTAAGGAGTAAGCAAGACGATTAGATTAAGGGACTCAGCACGATTGTTATGTCTTCAAAGAAGCTCAAATGTGTGAAAGACAAGCTTTGTTAGTTAATTGTTGCTAAATGCTTTGTAACCAATCAAGTTAAAACGTGTGTAACAAGATGTAGAAATCACCAATCAGCAATATGTATACGTGGCATTAGCTCTTAGATTAGTGTATAAATATCGCCTTCTGATTCAATAAAGTAGGACATTTGTTTGCATCAAACTGGGTCCCTGTTTTGGACTGCAACAATATTGGCGTATTAAAATCTGATTCACAGTCTACCAATAGCTCTAATTCTAAAAACCTCTCTCCAGTTATTAAGGTCGCTTGTGGTACTTTCATCCGTGCTTGTTCTCTGGGATTTCCTTTCCTCCCTCTACTTCACCGTCTCTGATCTGAGCTTTTGTCTTTACTTCTGTCCTTTCCAATTTCTTTTTCTCCTCACTCTCCAACTCCTTTCTTTTCTCACTCTCCAACTCCTTTCTTTTATCACTTTCCAACTCCTTTCTTGTCTCACTTTCCAGCTCCTTTCTTGTCTCACTTTCCAGCTCTGTGTAGCTACTGCTGCTTTCACATCCTAGCACAAGAGGCTGATATTCTTGGAGGCTAATGGTACTTTCCGCATCACTGCTTTTTCCTTCAACTTAAGGCACCGTTTCCCTTCACTACAAGCATCACAACAGCGTTCCTTCACTTCGCTGTTCCTCTGATCCTGTTCTAGGGCTAAAACCAAGAGGTCTTGTGATACATTTACTCCACAATCCTTTTGCCATTCCGGCTTATCCCTTAAAGTGAAAAACATGTCTGCATATATCACTTCATCCCACTTTCCTCTTTTATGGAGAAACAACATAAGTTGTTGGATGGTATTATAATTTAAACTTCCCTCCGGTGGCCACTTTTCCCCATCATTTAGTTTATACAGCGGCCACCAATCTCGACAGTATTTCACAAGTGTCTCTTTCCTTATATTTCCCCCAGGGATTTCACCAAGTTCTTTCCAATGTTTTAAAATGCATCCCAAGGGGGTTTTAGCATCAATTTCCTTACTCTGTTCAGTCCCCATTATGCCTACTGGAGAGGTTACAACTGTGGGACCCTTTCTGGATTACCAAATTCTATTCAGATTTCAGCAACTTACAATGTCAACACCTTATTCAACTTATTCTAGTAGTCAAGCACATCCAGATTCACACCAATCGCTTCGTCAGTCTCTGGCCGGTCCCCTCGCGGGTGACACGGAAACGCAAATCGGGACTCCGCACTCGCTTCGCAATTAAATTGCGTCTCAGTCACTCACCCATACGCAGTGCTAGTTTATTTAAACTGTCCTACCTTTCCGGTCTATCAGAATATACTGCTTTGCCGCGAGATGCCGCTGGCAGACCGTAAGGTACCGATACTGGTCGGCTTCGGGCTGTCACACACCTGCAAAACAGCTGTAAACCAAGGTACGGTTTTGCAGATAATATCACAACAAATTATAGACAACACAAAAACACTAAATTCGTCTCTTTGCAAAATTCCTACAATCAATACGACAAAGTCAAATAAAAGCATACGACAGAGTTAGACAAAGGCATAAAACGTATGTATCCTTTCAAAGTTCCTCCAAGGGAGTGGAGAAAATTGGACAGAGTCCCGGGCTTTGTTGAACGTGCTGCCGGTCAGCCTGGAACTATTCCCGGGTTTTGGTTCAGAAAAGAAACAAAAGACCAACCGCTCTTTTTAACCCTTAGATCATAGTTTTAAACACTGTTATAAGAGAAAAACAAGTACCCTTAAGCAAGGTAGCAACATCAAGACTGTAGCAAAACCAGATACCACTTCTTAGCAGGACTCTAACCTGCCTAACACAGTTATAAGAGAAAAACATGTACCCTTAAGCAAGGCAGCAACATCAAGACTGTAGCAAAAACAGATACCACTTCTTAGCAGGACTCTAACCTGCCTTTGCCTGGGCGTCCCCACGGCTTCTTTTCAGGCGGTCACGTCTGACCCCAGTTCCTAAACAAAGCGCTTTATCCAAAACCCATAGACAATAATAAATACCTCTTAATTTGAAGCAGGAGATGCAGAGAAGCCTTCGTCCACCAAAGAGCGCTGTTCCGGGGGGGGATCCCTCCTTCCGACAGAAATTCGTCAGGGGCGCCCAGAGGGTCCCGTCCCCCGGACCCGGCTCGGGAGGACCCCATTAGGGTCTGGATCTCCTGTCTGGTCCCATCTGGGTCGCCAGAAATGATGCCGAATTTTGCCCCAAAAGGCGAGAATAAACTGCCTCAAAGACTTGGTTTGAGTCAAAGAGGCAGGAGGTATTTTATTAACGACGCGCGTCGGAGAAATCGCAAAGGGATTTCTGAATTCCCGTGACAAATGCAAGCCCTTTTATGCATTTTGATTACAGAATTACATCATAGTACATACATAATCATACATATGTATACAGAGATGTGGTATAGGCGGGGCGTAGGGCGGGGCCTTTCTTTTGAGGAGCATCTTGGTGGTCATTCCGGTTGCCTTCATCATTGGCAGGGGGCGTCCCGTGAGTATTCCTCCTTTAAACTTTTGAACTCCTTCCTAATTTGGGCAATCTCCGATGTACTTGGCTTGGCCCCCATAGCTTGGCAGAGGCCTTTGGGTCAAGCCGACCTTGTTGGCTCTGAAATGCGCTGAGCTCTATCACTGCCTGTTCCTATCTCTCTTCCCTGCCATTGTGTTCCATTCCTTAACCAATTTATTGCTCTATGTGGTTTCCTAAACGCTGAGCTTTCTCCAGATGCTCTATATCCTATGCTTTAACCCATTATCTCTTGAAAGTAACTGTTTTAGGGGCTTCATATTCAAGGTTGGTGGTCAAACGGAAACCCATAGGCCGATTGTTGGTGGTGCTGTGGGTAGGGTTCTATGTGAGGGTAAGGCCAGCCCAAGTTTTCACTAGTCACTCTTTGCATTTGTTTTCCAGTCCCCGTTGTTCGGACTTTGGGACCCTATTCAGCAATACGGGCAAATGGCTGCTTAGAGCTGGTATATTCAAGGTTGGTGGTCAAACGGAAACCCGTAGGCCAATTGTTTGTGGTGCTGTGGGTAGGGTTCCATGTGAGGGTTAAGGCCAGCCCACGTTTTCAGTGGTCACTCTTTGCATTTGATTTCCAGTCCCCGTTGTTTGGATCTTGGGACCCTATTCAGCAATATAGGCAAATTGCCGCTAAATGGTTGGTAGATTCAAGGTTGGTGGTCAAACGGAAACCCATAGGCTGATTGCTGGTGGTGCTGTGGGTAGGGTTCCATGTGAGGGTTAAGGCCAGCCCAAGTTTTCAGTGGTCACTCTTTGCTTTTTTTTTCCAGTCCCCGTTGTTTGGACTTTGGGACCCTATTCAGCAATACGGGCAAATGGCCGCTTAGGGCTGTTATATTCAAGGTTGGTGGTCAAACGGAAACCCGTAGGCCGATTGTTGGTGGTGCTGTGGGTAGGGTTCCATGTGAGGGTTAATGCCAGCTCAAGTTTTCAGTGGTCACTCTTTGCATTTGTTTTCTACTCCCCGTTGTTCGGACTTCGGGACCCTTTTCAGCAATACGGGCAAATGGCCGCTTAGGGCTGGTAGAAAAAATTTTTTTACTGTAAGGGTGACAGAGCCCTGGAACAGGCTGCCCAGGGGGGTCGTGGAGTCTCCTTCACTGGAGACATTCAAAACACGCTTGGACACGTTCCTGCACGATGTACTCTAGGTGGCCCTGCTCTGGCAGGGGGGGTTGGACAAGATGATCTTTCGAAGTCCCTTCTAACCCCTATGATTCTATGATACTATGATTCTATGATTCAAGGTTGGTGGTCAAACGGAAACCCGTAGGCCGATTATTGGTGGTGCTGTGGGTAGGGTTCTATGTGAGGGTAAGGCCAGCCCAAGTTTTCAGTGGTCAATCTTTGCATTTGTTTTCCAGTCCCCGTTGTTCGGACTTTTGGGACCCTATTCAGCAATACGGGCAAATGGCCGCTTAAGGCTGGTAGATTCAAGCTTGTTGGTCAAACGGAAACCCGTAGGCCGATTGTTGGTGGTGCTGTACGTAGAGTTCCATGTGAGGGTTACGGCCAGCCCAAGTTTTCAGTGGTCACTCATTGCATTTGTTTTCCAGTCCCTGGTTTTCGGACTTCTGAACGAAATTCAGCAATACGGGCAAATGGCCGCTTAGGGCTTGTAGATTCAAAGTGGGTGGTCAAACGGAAACCCGTAGGCCGATTGTTGGTGGTGCTGTGGGTAGGGTTCCATGTGAGGGTTAAGGCCAGCCCAAGTTTTCAGTGGTCACTCTTTGCATTTGTTTTCCAGTCCCCGGTGTTCGAACTTTGGGACCTTATTCAGCAATACGGGCAAATGGCCGCTTAGGGCTTGTATATTCAATGTTGGTGGTCAAACGGAAACCCGTAGGCCGATTGTTGGTGGTGCTGTGGGTAGGGTTCCATGTGAGGGCTAAGGCCAGCCCAAGTTTTCAGTGGTCACTCTTTGCATTTGTTTTCCAGTCCCCGGTATTCGGACTTTTGGACCCTATTCAGCAATACGGGCAAATGGCTGCTTAGGGCTGGTATGTTCAAGGTTGGTGGACAAACGGAAACCCGTAGGCCGATTGTTGGTGGTGCTGTGGGTAGGGTTCCATGTGAGGGTTAAGGCCAGCCCAAGTTTTCAGTGGTCACTCTTTGCACTTGTTTTCCAGTCCCCGGTATTCGGACTTCGGGACCCTATTCAGCAATACGGGCAAAGGGACGCTTAGGGCTTGTATCTTCAAGGCTGGTGGTCAAACGGAAACCCGTAGGCGGATTGTTGGTGGTGCTGTGGGTAGGGTTCCATGTGAGGGTTAAGGCCAGCCCAAGTTTTCAGTGGTCACTCTTTGCATTTGTTTTCCAGTCCCCGGTATTCGGACTTTGGGACCCTATTCAGCAATAAGGGCAAATGGCCGCTTAGGGCTTGTATATTCAAGGTTGGTGGTCAAACGGAGACCCGTAGGCCGATTGTTGGTGGTGCTGTGGGTAGGGTTCCATGTGAGGGTTAAAGCCAGCCTAAGTTTTCAGTGGTCACTCTTTGCATTTGTTTTCCAGTCCCCGGTATTCGGACTTCGGGACCCTATTCAGCAATACGGGCAAATGGCCGCTTTGGGCTTGTATATTCAAGGTTGGTGGTCAAACGGAAACCCGCAGGCCGATTGTTGGTGGTGCTGTGGGTAGGGTTCCATGTGAGGGTTAAGGCCAGCCCAAGTTTTCAGTGGTCACTCTTTGCGTTTGTTTTCCAGTTTCCGGCATTCGGAATTCGGGACCCTATTCAGCAATACGGGCAAATGGCCGCTTAGGGCTGGTATGTTCAAGGTTGGTGGTCAAACGGAAACCCGTAAGCCAATTGTTGGTGGTGCTGTGGGTAGGGTTCCATGTGAGGGTTAAGGCCAGCCCAAGTTTTCAGTGGTCACTCTTGGCATTTGTTTTCCAGTCCCCGGCATTCGGACTTCGGGACCCTATTCAGCAATACGGGCAAATGGCCGCTTAGGGCTGGTAGATTCAAGGTTGGTGGTCAAACGGAAACCCGTAGGCCGATTGTTGGCGGTGCTGTGTGTAGGGTTCTATGTGAGGGTAAGGCCAGCCGAAATTTTCACTAGTCACTCTTTGCATTTGTTTTCCAGTCCCCGTTGTTCAGACTTCGGGAGCCTATACAGCAATACGGGCAAATGGCAGCTTAGGGCTGGTAGATTCAATTTTCTGGTCAAAAGGTGACCCGTAGGCCGATTGTTGGTTGTGCTGTGGGTAGGGTTCCATGTGAGGGTTAAGGCCAGCCCACGTTTTCAGTGGTCACTCTTTGCATTTGATTTCCAGTCCCCATTGTTTGGATCTTGGGACCCTATTCAGCAATATGGGCAAATTGCCGGTAAATGGTTGGTAGATTCAAGGTTTCTGTTAAAACGGTAACCTATAGGCCGATTGTTGGTGGTGCTGTGGGTAGGGTTCCATGTGAGGGTTAAGGCCAGCCCAAGTTTTCAGTGGTCACTCTTTGCTTTATTTTTCCAGTCCCCGTTGTTTGGACTTTGGGACCCTATTCAGCAATACGGGCAAATGGCCGCTTAGGGCTGTTATATTCAAGGTTGGTGGTCAAACGGAAACCCGTAGGCCGATTGTTGGTGGTGCTGTGGGTAGGGTTCCATGTGAGGGTTAATGCCAGCTCAAGTTTTCAGTGGTCACTCTTTGCATTTGTTTTCTACTCCCCGTTGTTCGGACTTCGGGACCCTATTGAGAAATACTAGCAAATGGCCGCTTAGGGCTGGTATATTCAAGGTTGGTGGTCAAACGGAAACCCGTAGGCCGATTATTGATCGTTCTGTGGGTGGGGTTCTATGTGAGGGTAAGGCCAGCCGAAATTTTCATTAGTCACTCTTTGCATTTGCTTTCCAGTCCCCGTTGTTCGGACTTTGGGACCCTATTCAGCAATAGGGGCAAATGGCCGCTAAGGGCTGGTATATTCAAGGTTGGTGGTCAAACGGAAACCCGTAGGCCGATTGTTGGTGGTGCTATGGGTAGGGTTGAGTTAGGGTTACGGCCAGCCCAAGTTTTCAGTGGTCACTCTTTGCATTTGTTTTCCAGTCCCCGTTGTTTGGATCTTGGGACCCTATTCAGCAATAGGGGCATATGGCCGCTAAGGGTTGGTAGATTCAAGGCTGGTCCTCAAACGGAAACCCGTAGGCCAATTGTTGGTGGTGCTGTGAGTAGGGTTCTATGTGAGGGTAAGGCCAGCCGAAGTTTTCACTAGTCACTCTTTGCATTTGTTTTCCAGTCCCGTTGTTCGGACATTTGGGACCCTATTCAGCAATACGGGCAAATGGCCGCTTAAGGCTGGTAGATTCAAGGTTGGTGGTCAAACGGAAACCCGTAGGCCGATTGTTGGTGGTGCTGTGGGTAGGGTTCCATGTGAGCGTTAAGGCCAGCCCAAGTTTTCAGTGGTCACTCTTTGCATTTGTTTTCCAGTCCCCGTTGTTTTGACTTTGGGAACCTATTCATCAATACGGGCAAATGGCCGCTTAGGGCTGGTATATTCAAGAGGTGTGGTCAAACGGAAACCCGTAGGCCGATTGTTGGTGGTTCTGTGGGTAGAGTTCTATGTGAGGGTTAAGGCCAGCCCAAGTTTTCAGTGGTCACTCTTTGCATTTGTTTTCCAGTCCCCGTTTTTTGGATCTTGCAACCCAATTCAGCAATATGGGCAAATGGCCGCTAAAGAGTTGGTAGATTCAAGATTGGTGGTCAAACGGAAACCCGTAGGCCAATTGTTGGTGGTAGTGTGAGTAGGGTTCTATGTGAGGGTAAGGCCAGCCCAAGTTTTCACTAGTCACTCTTTGCATTTGTTTTCCAGTCCCCGTTGTTTGGACTTCGGGACCCTATTTAGCAATACAGGCAAATGGCCGCTTAGGGCTGCTAGATTCAAGGTTGGTCGTCAAACGGAAACCCGAAGGCCAATTGTAGTGGAGCTGTGGGTAGAGTTCCATGTGAGGGTAAGACCAGCCCAAGTTTTCAGTGGTCACTCTTTGCATTTGTTTTCCAGTCCCCGTTGTTCGGACTTCGGGACCCTATTCAGCAATACCGGCAAATGGCCGCTTAGGGCTGGTAGATTCAAGGTTGGTGGTCAAACGGAAACCCGTAGGCCAATTGTTGGTGGTGCTGTGGGTAGAGCTCAGTGTGAGTGTAAAGGCCAGCCCATGTTTTCAGTGGTCACTCTTTTCGTATGTTTTCCAGTCCCCGTTGTTCGGACTTCGGAACCCTATTCAGCAATACGGGCAAATGGCCGCTTAGGGCTGGTATATTCAAGGTTGGTGGTCAAACGGAAACCTGTAGGCCGATTGTTGGTGGTTCTGTGGGTAGGGTTTTATTTGAGGGTTACGGCCAGCCCAAGTTTTCAGTGGTCACTCTTTGCATTTGTTTTCCAGTCCCCGTTGTTTGGATCTTGGGACCCTATTCAGCAATATGGGTAAATGGCCGCTAAAGGGTTGGTAGATTCAAGGCTGGTCCTCAAACGGAAACCCGTAGGCCGATTGTTGGTGGTGCTGTGAGTAGGGTTCTATGTGAGGGTAAGGCCAGCCCACGTTTTCACTAGTCAATCTTTGCATTTGTTTTCCAGTCCCCGTTTTTCGGACTTCGGGACCCTATTCAGCAATACGGGCAAATGGCCGCTTAGGGCTGGTAGATTCAAAGTTGGTGGTCAAACGGAAACCCGTAGGCCGATTGTTGGTGGTGCTGTGGGTAGGGTTCTATGTGAGGGTAAGGCCAGCCCAAGTTTTCAGTGGTCACTCTTTGCGTTTGTATTCCAGTCCCCGTTGTTCGGACTTTTGGGACCCTATTCAGTAATACGGGCAAATGGAAGCTTAAGGCTGGTAGATCCAAGGTTGGTGGCCAAACGGAAACTTGTAGGCCGATTGTTGGTTGTGCTGTGGGTAGGGTTCCATGTGAGGGTTACGGACAGCCCAAGTTTTAAGTGGTCACTCTTTGCATTTGTTTTCCAGTCCCCGTTGTTCGGACTTCGGGACCGTATTCAGCAATAGAGGCAACTGGCCGCTTCGGGCTTGTATATTCAAGGTTGGTGGTCAAACGGGAACCCGTAGGCCGATTGTTGGTGGTGCTGTGGGTAGGGTTCCATGTGAGGTTTAAGGCCAGCCCAAGTTTTCAATGGTCACTCTTTGCATTTGTTTTCCAGTCCCCCTTTTTTGATCTTTGGACCCTATTCAGCAATATGGGCAAATGGCCGCTTAGGGCTGGTAGATTCAAGGTTGGTGGTCAAACGGAAACCCGTAGGCCGATTGTTGGTGGTGCTGTGGGTAGGGTTCTATGTGAGGGTAAGGCGAGCCCAAGTTTTCAGTGGTCACTCTTTGCATTTGTTTTCCAGTCCCCGTTGTTCGGACTTTTGGGACCCTATTCAGCAATACGGGCAAGTAGCCGCTTAAGGCTGGTAGATTCAAGGTTGGTGGTCAAACGGAAACCCGTAGGCCGATTGTTGGTGGTGCTGTGGGTAGGGTTCTATGTGAGGGTAAGGCCAGCCCAAGTTTTCAGTGGTCACTCTTTGCGTTTGTATTACAGTCCCCGTTGTTCGGACTTTTGGGACCCTATTCAGTAATACGGGCAAATGGAAGCTTAAGGCATGTAGATTCAAGGTTGGTGGTCAAACGGAAACCCGTAGGCCGATGGTTAGTGGTGCTTTGGGTAGGGTTCTATGCGAGGGCTAAGGCCAGCCCAAGATTTCAGTGGTCACCCTTTGTATTTGTTTTCCAGTCCCCGCTGTTTGGACTTCGGGAACCTATTTAGCAATACAGGCAAATGGCCGCTTCGGGCTGGTAGATTCAAGGTTGGTCGTCAAACGGAAACCCGTAGGTCGATTGTTGGTCGTGCTGTGGGTAGGATTCCATGTGAGGGTTAAGGCCAGCCCAAGTTTTCAGTGGTCACTCTTTGCTTTATTTTTCCAGTCCCCGTTGTTTGGACTTTGGGACCCTATTCAGCAATACGGGCAAATGGCCGCTTAGGCCTGTTATATTCAAGGTTGGTGGTCAAACGGAAACCCATAGGCCGATTGTTGGTGGTGCTGTGGGTAGGGTTCCATGTGAGGGTTAATGCCAGCTCAAGTTTTCAGTGGTCACTCTTTGCATTTGTTTTCTACTCCCCGTTGTTCGGACTTCGGGACCCTATTCAGCAATACTGGAAAATGGCCGCTTTGGGCTGGTATATTCAAGGTTGGTGGTCAAACGGAAACCCGTAGGCCGATTGTTGGTGGTGCTGTGGGTAGGGTTCTATGTGAGGGTAAGGCGAGCCCAAGTTTTCAGTGGTCACTCTTTGCATTTGTTTTCCAGTCCCCGTTGTTCGGACTTTTGGGACCCTATTCAGAAATACGGGCAAAGGGCCGCTTAGGGCTGGTAGATTCAAGGTTGGTAAGCAAACGGAAACCCGTAGGCCGATTGTTGGTTATGCTGTGGGTAGGGTTCCATGTGAGGGTTAAGGCCAGCCCAAGTTTTCAGTGGTCACTCTTTGCATTTGTTTTCCATTCCCTATTATTCGGACTACGGAACCCTATTTAGCAATATGGGCAAATGGCTGTTTAGGGCTTGTAGATTCAAGGTTGGTGGTCTACGGAAACCCGTAGGCCGATTGTTGGTGGTGCTGTGGGTAGGGTTCCATGTGAGGGCTCACACAAGCCCAAGGTTTCAGTAGTCAATCTTTACATTTGTTTTCCAGTCCGTGTTGTTCGGACTTTGGGACCCTATTCAGAAATACAGGCAAATGGCCGTTTAGGGCTGGTAGATTCAAGGTTAGTTGTCAAACGGTAACCCGTAGGCCGATTGTTGGTGGTGCTGTGGGTAGGGTTCCATGTGAGGGTAACGGCCAGCCCAAGTTTTCAGTGGTCACTCTTTGCATTTTTTTTCCAGTCCCCGTTGTTCGGACTTCTGAACCCTATTCAGTAATACGGGCAAATGGCCGCTTAGGGTAGGTAGATTCAATGTTTGTGGTCAAACGGAAACCCGTAGGCCGATTGTTGGTGGTGCTGTGGGTAGGGTTCTATGTGAGGGTTAAGGCCAGCCAAAATTTTAACTAGTCACTCTTTGCATTTGTTTTGCAGTCCCCGTTTTTCAGACTTCGGGACCCTATTCAGCAATACGGGCAAATGGCCGCTAAAGGGTTGGTAGATTCAAGGTTAGTAGTCAAACGGAGACCCGTAGGCCGATTGTTGGTGGTGCTATACATAGGGTTCCATGTGAGGGTTAAGGCCAGCCCAAGTTTTCAGTGGTCACTCTTTGCATTTGTTTTCCAGTCCCCGTTGTTCGGACTTCGGGACCCTATTCAGCAATACGGGGAAATGGCCGCTTAGGGAGTGTAGATTTAAGGTTGGTTGTCTAACGGAAACCCGTAGGCGAACTGTTGGTGGTGCTGTGGGTAGGGTTCTATGTGAGGGTAAGGCCAGCCCAAGTTTTCACTAGTCACTCTTTGCATTTGTTTGCCAGTCCCCGTTGTTCGGACTTTGAGACCATATTCAGCAATACAGGCAAATGGCCGCTTAGGGCTGGTATATTCAAAGTTGGTGGTCAAACGGAAACCCGTAGGCCGATTGTTGGTGGTGCTGTGGGTAGGGTTCCATGTGAGGGTAAAGGCAAGCCCAAGTTTTCTGTGGTCACTCTTTGCATTTGTTTTCCACTCCCCGTTGTTTGGATCTTGGGACCCTATTCAGCAATACGGGCAAATGGCCGCTTAGGGCTGGTAGATTCAAGGTTAGTGGTCAAACGGTAACCCGTAGGCCGATTGTTGGTGGTGCTGTGGGTAGGGTTCCATGTGAGGGTTACGGCCAGCCCAAGTTTTCAGTGGTCACTCTTTGCTTTTGTTTTCCAGTCCCCGTTGATCGGACTTCTGAACCCTATTCAGCAATACGGGCAAATGGCCGCTTAGGGCTGGTAGATTCAATGTTTGTGGTCAAACGGAAACCCGTAGGCCGATTGTTGGTGGTGCTGTGGGTAGGGTTCCATGTGAGGGTTTAGGCCAGCCCAAGTTTTCAGTGGTCACTCTTTGCATTTGTTTTCCAGTCCCCGTTAATCGGACTACGGAACCATATTGAGCAATACAAGCAAATGGCCGCTTAGGGCTGGTATATTCAAGGTTGGTGGTCAAACGGAAACCCGTAGGCCGACTATCGGTGGTGCTGTGGGTAGGGTTCCATGTGAGGGCTCAGGCAAGCCCAAGGTTTCAGTGGTCAATCTTTGCATTTGTTTTCCAGTCCCCGTTGTTCGGACTTTGGGACCCTATTCAGCAATACAGGAAAATGGCCGCTTAGGGCTGGTAGAATCAAGGTTAGTGGTCAAACGGTAACCCGTAGGCCGATTGTTGGTCGTGCTGTGGGTAGGGTTCCATGTGAGGGTAACGGCCAGCCCAAGTTTTCAGTGGTCACTCTTTGCATTTGTTTTCCAGTCCCCGTTGTTCGGACTTTGGGAACCTATTTAGCAATACAGGCAAATGGCCGCTTAGGGCTGGTATATTCAAGGTTGGTGGTCAAACGGAAACCCGTAGGCTGATTGTTGGTGGTGCTGTGGGTAGGGTTCTATGTGAGGGTAAGGCCAGCCCAAGATTTCACTAGTCATTCTTTGATTTTTTTTTTTTTCCCCGTTGTTCGGGCTTCGGGACCCTATTTAGCAATACGAGCAAATGGCCGCTTAGGGCTGTTATATTCAAGGTTGGTGGTCAAACGGAAACCCGTAGGCCGATTGTTGGTGGTGCTGTGGGTAGAGTTCAATGTGAGGGTTAAGGCCAGCCCAAGTTTTCAGTGGTCACTCATTGCATTTCTTTTCCAGTCCCCGTTGTTCGGACTTCAGGATCCTATTCAGCAATACGGGCAAATGGCCGCTTAGGGCTGTTGTATTCAAGGTTGGTGTAAAACGGAAACCCGTAGGCCGATTGTTGGTGGTGCTGTGGGTAGGGTTCTATGTGAGGGTTAATGCCAGCCCAAGTTTTCAGTGGTCACTCTTTGCATTTGATTTCCACTCCCTGTTGTTTGGATCCTGGGACCCTATTCAGCAAAACGGGCAAATGGCCGCTTAGGGCTGGTATATTCAAAGTTGGTGGTCAAACGGAAACCCGTAGGCCGACTGTTGGTGGTGCTGTGGGTAGGGTTCTAAGTGAGGGTAAGGCCAGCCCAAGTTTTCACTAGTCACTCTTTGCATTTGTTTTCCACTCCCCGTTGTTCTGACTTTGGGACCCTATACAGCAATACGGGCAAATGGCCGCTTAGGGCTGGTAGATTTAAGGTTGGTGGTCAAACAGAAACCCGTAGGCCGATTGTTGGTGGTGCTGTGGGTAGGGTTTCATGTGAGGGCTAAGGCCAGCCCAAGTTTTCAGTGGTCACTCTTTGCGTTTGTTTTCCAGTCCCCGTTGTTCGGACTTTGGGACCCTATTCAGCAATACGGGCAAATGGCCGCTTAGGGCTGGTATATTCAAAGTTGGTGGTCAAATGGAAACCCGTAGGAGGACTGTTGGTGGTGCTGTGGGTAGGGTTCTATGTGAGGGTAAGGCCAGCCCAAGTTTTCATTAGTCACTCTTTGATTTTTTTTTCCTGTCCCCGTTGTTAGGACTTCGGGACCCTATTCAGTAATACGGGCAAATGGCCGCTTAGGGCTTGTATATTCAAGGTTGGTGGTGAAACGGAAACCCCTAGGCCGATTGTTGGTGGTGCTGTTGGTAGGGTTCTATGCGAGGGTAAGGCCAGCCGAAATTTTCACCAGTCACTCTTTGCATTTGTTTTCTAGTCCCCGTTGTTCGGACTTCGGGACCCTATTCAGCAATACCGGCAAATGTCCGCTTAGGGCTGGTAGATTCAATGTTTCTGTTCAAACGGAAACCCGTAGGCCGATTATTGGTGGTGCTGTGGGTAGGGTTCTATGTGAGGGTAAGGCCAGCCCAAGTTTTCACTAGTCACTCTTTGCATTTGTTTTCCAGTCACCATTGTTCGGACTTTGGGACCCTATTCAGCAATACGGGCAAATGGCCGCTTCAGGCTGGTATATTCAAAGTTGATGGTCAAACGGAAACCCGTAGGCCGATTGTTGGTGGTGCTGTGGGTAGGGTTTAATGTGAGGGTTAAGGCCAGCCCAAGTTTTCAGTGGTCACTCTTTGCATTTGTTTTCCACTCCCCGTTGTTCGGACTTCGGGACCCTATTCAACAATACGGGCAGATTGCCGCTTAGGACTGGTAGATTCATGGTTGGATGTGAAACGGAAACCCGTAGGCCGATTGTTGGTGGTGCTGTGGGTAGAGTTCCATGTGAGGGTTACGGCCAGCCTTAGTTTTCAGTGGTCTCTCTTTGCATTTGTTTTCCAGTCCCCGTTGTTCGGGCTTTGGAACCCTATTTAGTAATACAGGCAAATGGCCGCTTAGGGCTGGTAGATTCTAGGTTGGTGGTCAAACGGAAAGCCGTAGGCCGATTGTGTGGTGCTGTGGGTAGGCTTCTTTGTGAGGGTTAAGGCCAGCCCAAGTTTTCAGTGGTCACTCTTTGCATTTTTTTGCCAGTCCCCGTTGTTTGGACATTGGGACCCTATTCAGCAATACAGGCAAATGGCCACTTCGGCTTGTAGATTCAAGGTTGGTGGTCAAACGGAAACCCGTAGGCCGATTGTTGGTGGTGCTTTGGGAAGGGTTCCAGCTGAGCGTTGCGGCAAGCCATAGTTTTCAGTGGTCACTCTTTGCATTTGTTTTCCAGTCCCTGTTATTTGGATCTTGCGACCCTATTCAGAAATATGGGCAAAGGGCCGTTAAGGGCTGGTAGATTCAAGGTTGGTGGTCAAACGGAAACCTGTAGGCCGATTGCTGGTTATGCTGTGGGTAGGGTTCTATGTGAGGGTTAAGGCCAGCCCAGGTTTTCAGTGGTCACCCTTTGCGTTTGTTTGCCAGTCCCCGTTGTTCGGACTTTGGGACCCTATTCAGCAATACGGGCAAAAAGCCGCTTAGGGCTGGTAGATTCAAGGTTGGTGGTCAAACAAAAAGCCGTAGGCCGATTGTTGGTGGTGCTGTGGGTAGGGTTCTATGTGAAGGTAAGGCCAGCCGAAATTTTCACTAGTCACTCTTTGCATTTGTTTTCCAGTCCCCGTTGTTTGGATCTTGGGACCCTATTCAGCCAATGAGCAAATGGCCGCTAAAGGGTTGGTAGATTCAAGGTTGGTCGTCAAACGGAAACCCGTTGGCCGATTGTTGGTGGTGCTGTGAGTAGGGTTCCATGTGAGGGCTAAGGCCAGCCCAAGTTTTCAGTGGTCTCTCTTTGCATTTGTTTTCCAGTCCCCGTTTTTCTGTTTCGAGATCCTATTCAGCAATACGGGCAAATTGCCGCTTAGGGCGGGTATATTCAAGGTTGGTGGTCAAACGGAAACCCGTAGGCCGATTGTTGGTGGTGCTGTGGGTAGGGTTCCATGTGAGGGTTACGGCCAGCCCAAGTTTTCAGTGGTCACTCTTTGCATTTTTTCCAGTCCCCATTTTTCTTTTTCGAGATCCTATTCAGCAATATGGGCAAATGGCTGCTTAGGGCTGGTAGATTCAAGGTTGGTAATCAAACGGAAAACCATAGGCCATTTGTTGGTCGTTCTCTGGGTAGGGTTCTATGTGAGGGTAAGGCCAGCCGAAATTTTCACTACTCACTCTTTGCATTTGTTTTCCAGTCCCCGTTGTTCAGACTTCAAGACCCTATTCAGCAATATGGGGAAATGGCCGCTTAGGGCTTGTAGATTCAAGGTTGGTGGTCAAACGGAAACCCGTAGGCCGATTGTTGGTGGTGCTGTGGGTAGGGTTCTATGTGAGGGTAAGGCCAGCGCAAGTTTTCACTAGTCACTCTTTGCATTTGTTTGCCAGTCCTCGTTTTTCGGACTTTGGGAACCTATTCAGCAATACGGGCATATGGCCACTTCGGGCTGGTATATTCAACATTGGTAGTCAAACAGAAACCCGTAGGCCGATTGTTGGTGGTGCTGTGGGTAGGGTTCAATGTGAGGGTTTAGACCAGCCCAACTTTTCAGTGGTCACTCTTTGCTTTTGTTTTCCAGTCCCCGTTGTTCTGATTTCGGGACCCTATTCAGCAATACGGGCAAATGGCCGCTTAAGGCTGGTATATTCAAGGTTGGTGGTCAAACGGAAACCCGTAGGCCGATTGTTGGTGGTGCTGTTGGTAGGGTTCCATGTGAGGGTTAAGGCCAGCCTAAGTTTTCAGTGGTCTTTCTTTGCATTTGTTTTCCAGTCCCTGGCATTCGGAATTCGGGACCCTATTCAGCAATACGGGCAAATGGCCGCTTAGGGCTTGTATATTCAAGGTTGGTGGTCAAACGGAAACCCGTAGGCCGATTGTTGGTGGTGCTGTGGGTAGGGTTCCATGTGAGGGTTAAGGCCAGCCCAAGTTTTCAGTGGTCACTCTTTGCATTTGTTTTCCAGTCCCCGGTATTCGGACTTCGGGACCCTATTCAGCAATTCGGGCAAATGGCCGCTTAGGGCTTGTATATTCAAGGTTGGTGGTCAAACGGAAACCCGTAGGCCGATTGTTGGTGGTGCTGTGGGTAGGGTTCCATGTGAGGGTTAAGGCCAGCCCAAGTTTTCAGTGGTCACTCTTTGCATTTGTTTTCCAGTCCCCGGTATTCGGATTCGGGACCCTATTCAGCAATACGGGCAAATGGCCGCTTAGGGCTTGTATATTCAAGGTTGGTGGTCAAACGGAAACCCGTAGGCCGATTGTTGGTTTTGCTGTGGGTAGGGTTCCATGTGAGGGTTAAGGCCAGCCCAAGTTTTCAGTGGTCACTCTTTGCATTTTTTTCCAGTCCCCGGTATTCGGACTTCGGGACCCTATTCAGCAATATGGGCAAATGGCCGCTTAGGGCTTGTATATTCAAGGTTGGTGGTCAAACGGAAACCCGTAGGCCGATTGTTGGTGGTGCTGTGGGTAGGGTTCCATGTGAGGGTTAAGACCAGCCCAAGTTTTCAGTGGTCACTCTTTGCATTTGTTTTCCAGTCCCCGGTATTCGGACTTCGGGACCCTATTCAGCAATACGGGCAAATGGCCGCTTAGGGCTTGTATATTCAAGGTTGATGGTAAAACGGAAACCCGTAGGCCGATTGTTGGTGGTGCTGTGGGTAGGGTTCCATGTGAGGGTTAAGGCCAGCCCAAGTTTTCAGTGGTCACTTTTGCATTTGTTTTCCAGTCCCCGGTATTCGGACTTCGGGACCCTATTCAGCAATTCGGGCAAATGGCCGCTTAGGGCTTGTATCTTCAAGGCTGGTGGTCAAACGGAAACCCGTAGGCCGATTGTTGGTGGTGCTGTGGGTAGGGTTCAATGTGAGGGTTTAGACCAGCCCAACTTTTCAGTGGTCACTCTTTGCTTTTGTTTTCCAGTCCCCGTTGTTCTGATTTCGGGACCCTATTCAGCAATACGGGCAAATGGCCGCTTAAGGCTGGTAGATTCAAGGTTGGTGGTAAAACGGAAACCCGTAGGCCGATTGTTGGTGGTGCTGTGGGTAGGATTCCATGTGAGGGTCAAGGCCAGCCCAAGTTTTCAGTGGTCACTCTGTGCATGTGTTTTCCAGCCCCTGTTTTTTGGATCTTGTGACCCTATTCAGCAATATGGGCAAATGGCCGCTAAAGGGTTGGTATACTCAAAGTTGGTCTTCAAACGGAAACCCGTAGGCCGATTGTTGGTGGTGCTGTGGGTAGGGTTCTATGTGAGGGTAACGCCAGCCCAAGTTTTCACTAGTCATTTTTTGAATTTGTTTTCCAGTCCCCGTTGTTTGGACTTCGGGACCCTATTCAGCAATACGGGCAAAGGGCCGTTTAGGGCTGGTAGATTCTAGGTTGGTGGTCAAACGGAAACCCGTAGGCCGATTGTTGGTGGTGCTGTGGGTAGAGTTCCATGTGAGAGTCAAGGCCAGCCCAAGTTTTCATTGGTCACTCTTTGCATTTTTTCCAGTCCCCGTTTTTCTGTTTCGAGTTCCTATTCAGCAGTACGGGCAAATGGCCGCTTAGGGCTGGTATATTCAAGGTTGGTGGTCAAACGGAAACCCGTAGGCCGATTGTTGGTTTTGCTGTGGGTAGGGTTCCATGTGAGGGTTACGGCCAGCCCAAGTTTCCAGTGGTCAATCTTTGCATTTTTTTTCCAGTCCCCGTTGTTCGGACTTTGGGACCCTATTCAGCAATACGGGCAAATGGCCGCTTCTGGGGTGTAGATTCAAAGTTGGTGGTCAAACGGAAACCCGTAGGCCGATTGTTGGTGGTGCTGTGGATAGGGTTCCATGTGAGGGTTAAGACCAGCCCAACTTTTCAGTGGTCATTCTTTGCTTTTGTTTTCCAGTCCCCGTTGTTCGGACTTCGGGACTCTATTCAGCAATACGGGCAAATGGCCGCTTAGGGCTGTTATATTCAAGGTTGATGGTAAAACGGAAACCCGTAGGCCGATTGTTAGTGTTGCTGTGTGTAGAGTTCCATGTAAGGGTCAAGGAAAGCCCAAGTTTTCAGTGGTCACTCTTTGCATTTTTTTTCAGCCCCTGTTTTTTAGATCTTGTGACCCTTTCAGCAATATGGGCAAATGGCCGCTAAAGGGTTGGTATATTCAAGGTTGGTGGTCAAACGGAAACCCGTAGGCCGATTGTTGTTGGTGGTGTTGGTAGGGTTCCATGTGAGGGTAAGGCCAGCCCAAGTTTTCACTAGTCACTCTTTGCATTTGTTTTCCAGTCCCCGTTGTTCGGACTTTGGGACCCTATTCAGCAATACGGGAAAATGGCCGCTTAGGGCTGGTATATTCAATATTGGTGGTCAAACGGAAACCTGTAGGCCGACTGTTGGTGTTGCTGTGGGTAGGGTCTATGTGAGGGTAAGGCCAGCCCAAGTTTTCACTAGTCACTCTTTGATTTTTTTTTCCAGTCCCCGTTGTTCGGACTTTGGGACCCTATTCAGCAATACGGGCAAATGGCCGCTTAGGGCTGGTAGATTCAAGGTTGGTCGTCAAACAGAAGCCCGTAGGCCAATTGTTGGTTGTGCTGTGGGTAGGGTTCCATGTGAGGGTAAAGGCAAGCCCAAGTTTTCAGTGGTCACTCTTTGCATTTGATTTCCAGTCCCCGTTGTTCGGACTTTGGGACCCTATTCAGCAATACGGGCAAATGGCCGCTTAGGGCTAGTAGATTCAAAGCTGGTGGTAAAACGGAAACCCGTAGGCCGATTGCTGGTTATGCTGTGGGTAGGGTTCTATGTGAGGGCTAAGACCAGCCCAAGTATTCACTAGTCACTCTTTGCATTTGTTTTCCAGTCCCCGTTGTTAGGACTTTGGGACCCTATTCAGCAATACGGGCAAATTGCCGCTTCAGGCTGGTATATTCAAAGTTGATGGTCAAATGGAAACCCGTAGGCCGATTGTTGTTGGTTCTGTGGGTAGGGTTCAATGTGAGGGTTAAGGCCAGCCCAAGTTTTCAGTGGTCACTCTTTTTTCATTTGTTTTCCCCTCCCCGTTGTTCGGACTTTGGGACCCTATTCAACAATACGGGCAGATGGCCGCTTAGGGCTGGTAGATTCAAGGTTGGATGTCAAACGGAAACCCGTAGGCCGATTGTTGGTGGTGCTGTGGGTAGGGTTCTATGTGAAGGTAAGGCCAGCCGAAATTTTCACTAGTCACTCTTTGCTTTTGTTTTCCAGTCCCCGTTGTTCTGATTTCGGGACCCTATTCAGCAATACGGGCAAATGGCCGCTTAAGGCTGGTATATTCAAGGTTGGTGGTCAAACGGAAACCCGTAGGCCGATTGTTGGTGGTGCTGTGGGTAGGGTTCCATGTGAGGGTTAAGGCCAGCCCAAGTTTTCAGTGGTCACTCTGTGCATTTGTTTTCCAGTCCCCGGCATTCGGACTTCGGGACCCTATTCAGCAATACGGGCAAATGGCCGCTTAGGGCTTGTATGTTCAAGGTTGGTGTTCAAACGAAACCCGTAGGCCGATTGTTGGTGGTGCTGTGGGTAGGGTTCCATGTGAGGGTTAAGGCCAGCCCAAGTTTTCAGTGGTCACTCTTTGCATTTGTTTTCCAGTCCCCGGTATTCGGACTTCGGGACCCTATTCAGCAATACGGGCAAATGGCCGCTTAGGGCTTGTATATTCAAGGTTGGTGGTCAAACGGAAACCCGTAGGCCGATTGTTGGTGGTGCTGTGGGTAGGGTTCTATGTGAAGGTAAGGCCAGCCGAAATTTTCACTAGTCACTCTTTGCATTTGTTTTCCAGTCCCCGTTGTTTGGATCTTGGGACCCTATTCAGCCAATGAGCAAATGGCCGCTAAAGGGTTGGTAGATTCAAGGTTGGTCGTCAAACGGAAACCCGTTGGCCGATTGTTGGTGGTGCTGTGAGTAGGGTTCCATGTGAGGGCTAAGGCCAGCCCAAGTTTTCAGTGGTCTCTCTTTGCATTTGTTTTCCAGTCCCCGTTTTTCTGTTTCGAGATCCTATTCAGCAATACGGGCAAATGGCCGCTTAGGGCGGGTATATTCAAGGTTGGTGGTCAAACGGAAACCCGTAGGCCGATTGTTGGTGGTGCTGTGGGTAGGGTTCCATGTGAGGGTTACGGCCAGCCCAAGTTTTCAGTGGTCACTCTTTGCATTTTTTCCAGTCCCCATTTTTCTTTTTCGAGATCCTATTCAGCAATACGGGCAAATGGCTGCTTAGGGCTGGTAGATTCAAGGTTGTTAATCAAACGGAAAACCATAGGCCATTTGTTGGTCGTTCTCTGGGTAGGGTTCTATGTGAGGGTAAGGCCAGCCGAAATTTTCACTACTCACTCTTTTCATTTGTTTTCCAGTCCCCGTTGTTCAGACTTTAAGACCCTATTCAGCAATATGGGGAAATGGCCGCTTAGGGCTGGTAGATTCAAGGTTGGTGGTCAAACGGAAACCCGTAGGCCGATTGTTGGTGGTGCTGTGGGTAGGGTTCTATGTGAGGGTAAGGCCAGAGCAAGTTTTCACTAGTCACTCTTTGCATTTGTTTGCCAGTCCCCGTTGTTTGGACTTCGGGACCCTATTCAGCAATACGGGCAAAGGGCCGTTTAGGGCTGGTAGATTCAAGGTTGGTGGTCAAACGGAAACCCGTAGGCCGATTGTTGGTGGTGCTGTGGGTAGGGTTCTATGTGAAGGTAAGGCTGTCGAAATTTTCACTAGTCACTCTTTGCATTTGTTTTCCAGTCCCCGTTGTTTGGATCTTGGGACCCTATTCAGCCAATGAGCAAATGGCCGCTAAAGGGTTGGTAGATTCAAGGTTGGTCCTCAAACGGAAACCCGTTGGCCGATTGTTGGTGGTGCTGTGAGTAGGGTTCCATGTGAGGGCTAAGGCCAGCCCAATTTTTCAGTGGTCTCTCTTTGCATTTGTTTTCCAGTCCCCGTTTTTCCGTTTCGAGATCCTATTCAGCAATACGGGCAAATGGCCGCTTAGGGCGGGTATATTCAAGGTTGGTGGTCAAACGGAAACCCGTAGGCCGATTGTTGGTGGTGCTGTGGGTAGGGTTCCATGTGAGGGTTACGGCCAGCCCAAGTTTTCAGTGGTCACTCTTTGCATTTTTTCCAGTCCCCATTTTTCTTTTTCGAGATCCTATTCAGCAATACGGGCAAATGGCTGCTTAGGGCTGGTAGATTCAAGGTTGGTAATCAAACGGAAAACCATAGGCCATTTGTTGGTCGTTCTCTGGGTAGGGTTCTATGTGAGGGTAAGGCCAGCCGAAATTTTCACTACTCACTCTTTTCATTTGTTTTCCAGTCCCCGTTGTTCAGACTTTAAGACCCTATTCAGCAATATGGGGAAATGGCCGCTTAGGGCTGGTAGATTCAAGGTTGGTGGTCAAACGGAAACCCGTAGGCCGATTGTTGGTGGTGCTGTGGGTAGGGTTCTATGTGAGGGTAAGGCCAGAGCAAGTTTTCACTAGTCACTCTTTGCATTTGTTTGCCAGTCCCCGTTGTTCGGACTTTGGGACCCTATCCAGCAATACGGGCATATGGCCACTTCGGGCTGGTATATTCAACATTGGTAGTCAAACAGAAACCCGTAGGCCGATTGTTGGTGGTGCTGTGGGTAGGGTTCAATGTGAGGGTTTAGACCAGCCCAACTTTTCAGTGGTCACTCTTTGCTTTTGTTTTCCAGTCCCCGTTGTTCTGATTTCGGGACCCTATTCAGCAATACGGGCAAATGGCCGCTTAAGGCTGGTAGATTCAAGGTTGGTGGTAAAACGGAAACCCGTAGGCCGATTGTTGGTGGTGCTGTGGGTAGGATTCCATGTGAGGGTCAAGGCCAGCCCAAGTTTTCAGTGGTCACTCTGTGCATGTGTTTTCCAGCCCCTGTTTTTTGGATCTTGTGACCCTATTCAGCAATATGGGCAAATGGCCGCTAAAGGGTTGGTATACTCAAAGTTGGTCTTCAAACGGAAACCCGTAGGCCGATTGTTGGTGGTGCTGTGGGTAGGGTTCTATGTGAGGGTAACGCCAGCCCAAGTTTTCACTAGTCATTTTTTGAATTTGTTTTCCAGTCCCCGTTGTTTGGACTTCGGGACCCTATTCAGCAATACGGGCAAAGGGCCGTTTAGGGCTGGTAGATTCTAGGTTGGTGGTCAAACGGAAACCCGTAGGCCGATTGTTGGTGGTGCTGTGGGTAGAGTTCCATGTGAGAGTCAAGGCCAGCCCAAGTTTTCATTGGTCACTCTTTGCATTTTTTCCAGTCCCCGTTTTTCTGTTTCGAGTTCCTATTCAGCAGTACGGGCAAATGGCCGCTTAGGGCTGGTATATTCAAGGTTGGTGGTCAAACGGAAACCCGTAGGCCGATTGTTGGTTTTGCTGTGGGTAGGGTTCCATGTGAGGGTTACGGCCAGCCCAAGTTTCCAGTGGTCAATCTTTGCATTTTTTTTCCAGTCCCCGTTGTTCGGACTTTGGGACCCTATTCAGCAATACGGGCAAATGGCCGCTTCTGGGGTGTAGATTCAAAGTTGGTGGTCAAACGGAAACCCGTAGGCCGATTGTTGGTGGTGCTGTGGATAGGGTTCCATGTGAGGGTTAAGACCAGCCCAACTTTTCAGTGGTCATTCTTTGCTTTTGTTTTCCAGTCCCCGTTGTTCGGACTTCGGGACTCTATTCAGCAATACGGGCAAATGGCCGCTTAGGGCTGTTATATTCAAGGTTGATGGTAAAACGGAAACCCGTAGGCCGATTGTTAGTGGTGCTGTGGGTAGAGTTCCATGTAAGGGTCAAGGAAAGCCCAAGTTTTCAGTGGTCACTCTTTGCATTTTTTTTCAGCCCCTGTTTTTTAGATCTTGCGACCCTTTCAGCAATATGGGCAAATGGCCGCTAAAGGGTTGGTATATTCAAGGTTGGTCGTCAAACGGAAACCCGTAGGCCGATTGTTGGTGGTGCTGTGGGTAGAGTTCCATGTGAGGGTCAAGGCCAGCCCAAGTTTTCAGTGGTCACTCTTTGCATTTTTTCCAGTCCCCGTTTTTCTGTTTCGAGTTCCTATTCAGCAATACGGGCAAATGGCCGCTTAGGGCTGGTAGATTCAAGGTTGGTGGTCAAACAGAAAACCCGTAGGCCGATTGTTGGTGGTGCTGTGGGTAGGGTTCTATGTGAGGCTAAGGCCAGCCCAAGTTTTCAGTGGTCACTCTTTGCATTTGTTTTCCAGTCCCCGTTGTTCGGACTTTGGGACCCTATTCAGAAATACGAGCAAATGGGTGCTTAGGACTGGTAGATTAAACGTTGGTGGTCAAACGGAAACCCGCAGGCCAATTGTTTGTGGTGATGTGGGTAGGATTCCATGTGAGGGTAACGCCAGCCCAAGTTTTCACTAGTCACTCTTTGAATTTGTTTTCCAGTCCCCGTTGTTTGGACTTCGGGACCCTATTTAGCAATACGGCAAATGGCCGCTTAGGGCTGGTATATTCACTGTTGGTGGTCAAACGGAAACCCGTAGGCCGATTGTTGGTGGTGCTGTGGGTAGAGTTCAGTGTGAGGGTTAAGGCCAGCCTAAGTTTTCAGTGGTCACTCTTTGCATTTGTTTTCCAGTCCCCGTTGTTCGGACTTCGGGACCCTATTCAGCAATACGGGCAAATGGCCGCTTACGGCTGGTATATTCAAGGTTGGTGGTAAAACGGAAACCCGTAGGCCGATTGTTGGTGGTGCTGTGGGTAGGGTTCCATGTGAGGGCTAAGGCCAGCCCAAGTTTTCAGAGGTCACTCTTTGCATTTGTTTTCCAGTCCCCGTTTTTCGGACTTCGGGACCCTATTCAGCAATACGACAAATGGCCGCTTAGGGCTGGTATATTCACGGTTGGTTGTCAAACGGAAACCCGTAGGCCGATTTTTTGTGGTGCTGTGGGTAGGGTTCTATGTGAGGGTAAGGCCAGCCCAAGTTTTCAGTGGTCGCTCTTTGCATTTGTTTTCCAGTCCCCGTTGTTCGGACTTTGGGACCCTATTCAGCAATACAAGCAAATGGCCGCTAAGGGCTGGTAGATTCAAGAATGGTGGTCAAACGGAAACCCGTAGGCCAATTGTTGGTTGTGCTGTGGGTAAGAATTCCATGTGAGGGTTAAGGCCAGCCCAAGTTTTCAGTGGTCACTCTTTGCATTTGTTTGTCAGTCCCCGTTGTTCGGACTTCGGGACTCTTTTCAGTAATACGGGCAAATGGACGCTTAGGGCTGGTAGATTCAAGGTTGGTGGTCAAACGGAAACCCGTAGGCCGATTTTTGGTGGTGCTGTGGGTAGGGTTCCATGTGAGGGTTAAGGCCAGCCCAAGTTTTCAGTGGTCACTCTTTGCATTTGTTTTTCAGTCCCCGTTGTTCGGACTTTGGGACCCTATTCAGCAATACGGGCAAATGGCCACTTAGGGCTGGTATATTCACGGTTGGTGGTCAAACGGAAACCCGTAGGCCGATTGTTGGTGGTGCTGTGGGTAGGGTTCCATGTGAGGGTTAAGGCCAGCCCAAGTTTTCAGTGGTCACTCTTTGCATTTGTTTACCCCTCCCCGTTGTTCGGACTTTGGGACCCTATTCAACAATACGGGCAGATGGCCGCTTAGGGCTGGTAGATTCAAGGTTGGATGTCAAACGGAAACCCGTAGGCCGATTGTTGGTGGTGCTGTGGGTAGAGTTCCATGTGAGGGTTACGGCCAGCCTTAGTTTTCAGTGGTCACTCATTACATTTGTTTTCCAGTCCCCATTGTTCGGACTTTGGGACCCTATTTATTAATACAGGCAAATGGCCGCTTAGGGCTGGTAGATTCAAGGTTGGTGGTCAAACGGAAAGCCGTAGGCCGATTGTTGGTGGTGCTGTGGGTAGGGTTCTTTGTGAGGGTTAAGGTCAGCCCAAGTTTTCACTAGTCACTTTTTGCATTTGTTTGCCAGTCCCCGTTGTTTGGACACTGGGACCCTATTCAGCAATACGGGCAAATGGCCACTTCGGCTTGTAGATTCAAGGTTGGTGGTCAAACGGAAACCCGTAGTCCGATTGTTGGTGGTGCTTTGGGAAGGGTTCCAGCTGAGCGTTGCGGCCAGCCATAGTTTTCAGTGGTCACTCTTTGCATTTGTTTTCCAGTCCCTGTTATTTGGATCTTGCGACCCTACTCAGAAATATGGGCAAAGGGCCGTTAAGGGCTGGTAGATTCAAGGTTGGTAGTCAAAAGGAAACCCGTAGGCCGATTGTTGGTTATGCTGTGGGTAGGGTTCTATGTGAGGGTAAAGGCCAGCCCAAGTTTTCAGTGGTCACCCTTTGCGTTTGTTTGCCAGTCCCCGTTGTTCGGACTTTGGGACCCTATTCAGCAATACGGGCAAATGGCCGCTTACGGCTGGTAGATTCAAGGTTGGTGGTAAAAACGGAAACCCGTAGTCCGATTGTTGTTGGTGCTGTGGGTAGGGTTCCATGGGAGGGCTAAGGCCAGCCCAAGTTTTCAGTGGTCAATCTTTGCGTTTGTTTTCCAGTCCCCGTTGTTCGGACTTTGGGACCCTATTCAGCAATACGGGCAAATGGCCGCTTAGGGCTGGTATATTCAATATTGGTGGTCAAACGGAAACCTGTAGGCCGACTGTTGGT
The DNA here is from genome assembly GCA_023079485.1 of Archilochus colubris. Taxonomy (NCBI): domain Eukaryota; kingdom Metazoa; phylum Chordata; class Aves; order Apodiformes; family Trochilidae; genus Archilochus; species Archilochus colubris. Next base: position 40,830 of record JALBCY010000314.1, on the reverse strand, counting down.
GTTGCTGTGGGTAGGGTTCTATGTGAGGGTAAGGCCAGCTCAAGTTTTCACTAGTCACTCCTTGATTTTTTTTTCCAGTCCCCGTTGTTCGGACTTTGGGACCCTATTCAGCAATACGGGCAAATGGCCGCTTAGGGCTGGTAGATTCAAGGTTGGTCGTCAAACAGAAGCCCGTAGGCCAATTGTTGGTTGTGCTGTGGGTAGGGTTCCATGTGAGGGTAAAGGCAAGCCCAAGTTTTCAGTGGTCACTCTTTGCATTTGATTTCCAGTCCCCGTTGTTCGGACTTTGGGACCCTATTCAGCAATACGGGCAAATGGCCGCTTAGGGCTAGTAGATTCAAAGCTGGTGGTCAAACGGAAACCCGTAGGCCGATTGTTGGTTTTGCTGTGGGTAGGGTTCTATGTGAGGGCTAAGGCCAGCCCAAGTATTTACTAGTCACTCTTTGCATTTGTTTTCCAGTCCCCGTTGTTAGGACTTTGGGACCCTATTCAGCAATACGGGCAAATTGCCGCTTCAGGCTGGTATATTCAAAGTTGATGGTCAAACGGAAACCCGTAGGCCGATTGTTGTTGGTTCTGTGGGTAGGGTTCCATGTGAGGGTTAAGGCCAGCCCAAGTTTTCACTAGTCACTCTTTGAATTTGTTTTCCAGTCCCCGTTGTTTGGACTTCGGGACCCTATTCAGCAATACGGGCAAATGGCCGCTTAGGGCTGGTAGATTCAAGGTTGGTGGTCAAACGGAAACCCGTAGGCCGATTTTTGGTGGTGCTGTGGGTAGAGTTCCATGTGAGAGTCAAGGCCAGCCCAAGTTTTCAGTGGTCACTCTTTGCATTTTTTCCAGTCCCCGTTTTTCTGTTTCGAGTTCCTTTTCAGCAATACGGGCAAATGGCATTTTAGGGCTGGTATATTCAAGGTTGGTGGTCAAACGGAAACCCGTAGGCTATTGTTGGTGGTGCTGTGGGTAGGGTTCCATGTGAGGGTTACGGCCAGCCCAAGTTTTCAGTGGTCACTCTATGTATTTTTTTTCCAGTCCCCGTTGTTCGGACTTTGGGACCCTATTTAGCAATACGGGCCAATGGCCGCTTCGGGCTGGTAGATTCAAAATTGGTGGTCAAACGGAAACCCTTAGGCCGATTGTTGGTGGTGCTGTGGGTAGGGTTCCATGTGAGCGTTTAGGCCAGCCCAAGTTTTCAGTGGTCACTCTTTGCATTTATTTCCAGTCCCCATTGTTTGGATCTTGGGACCCTATTCAGCAATACGGGCAAATGGCCGCTTAGGGCTGGTATATTCAAGGTTGGTGGTCAAACGGAAACCCGTAGGCCAATTTTTTGTGGTGCTGTGGGTAGGGTTCCATGTGAGGGTTACGGCCAGCCCAAGTTTTCAGTGGTCACTCTATGTATTTTTTTTCCAGTCCCCGTTGTTCGGACTTTGGGACCCTATTCAGCAATACGAGCAAATGGGTGCTTAGGACTGCTAGATTAAAGGTTGGTGGTCAAACGGAAACCCGTAGGCCAATTGTTTGTGGTGATGTGGGTAGGATTCCATGTGAGGGTTAAGGCCAGCCCAAGTTTTCAGTGGTCACTCTTTGCATTTGTTTTCCAGTCCCCGTTGTTCGGACTTCGGGACCCTATTCAGCAATACGGGGAAATGGCCACTTCAAGCTGGTATGTTCAAGGTTGGTGGTCAAACGGAAACCCGTAGGCCGATTGTTGGTAGTGCTGTGGGTAGAGTTCAGTGTGAGGGTTAAGGCCAGCCTAAGTTTTCAGTGGTCACTCTTTGCATTTGTTTTCCAATCCCCGTTGTTCGGACTTCGGGACCCTATTGAGCAATACGGGCAAATGGCCGCTTACGGCTGGTATATTCAAGGTTGGTGGTAAAACGGAAACCCGTAGGCCGATTGTTGGTGGTGCTGTGGGTAGGGTTCCATGTGAGGGCTAAGGCCAGCCCAAGTTTTCAGTGGTCACTCTTTGCATTTTTTTTCCAGTCCCCGTTGTTCGAACTTCGGGACCCTATTCAGCAATACGGCAAATGGCCGCTTAGAGCTGGTATATTCACGGTTGGTTGTCAAACGGAAACCCGTAGGCCGATTGGTGGTGGTGCTGTGGGTAGGGTTCTATGTGAGGGTAAAGGCCAGCCCAAGTTTTCAGTGGTCGCTCTTTGCATTTGTTTTCCATTCCCCGTTGTTCGGACTTTGGGACCCTATTCAGCAATATAAGCAAATGGCCGCTTAGGGCTGGTAGATTCAAGAATGGTGGTCAAACGGAAACCCGTAGGCCAATTGTTATGGTGCTGTGGGTAAGAATTCCATGTGAGGGTTAAGGCCAGCCCAAGTTTTCAGTGGTCACTCTTTGCATTTGTTTGCCAGTCCCCGTTGTACGGACTGTGGGACCCTATTCAGCAATACCAGCAAATGGCTGCTTAGGAGTGGTAGATTCAAGGTTGGTGGTCAAACGGAAACCCATAGGCCGATTGTTGGTGGTGCTGCGGGTAGGGTTCAATGTGAGAGTTAAGACCAGCCAAAGTTTTCACTAGTCACTCTTTGCCTTTTTTTTCCAGTCCTTGTTTTTCGGACTGCTGAACCCTATTCAGCAATACGGGCAAATGGCCGCTTAGGGCTGGTATATTCAAGGTTGGTGGTCAATCGGAAACCCGTAGGCCGATTGTTGGTGGTGCTGTGGGTAGGGTTCTATTTGAGGGTAAGGCCAGCCTAAATTTTCACTAGTCACTCTTTGCATTCTTTTTCCAGTCCCTGTTGTTCGGACTTTGGGACCCTATTCAGCAATACAGGCAAATGGCCGCTTAGGGCTTCTTATATTCAAGGTTGGTGGTAAAAAAAAAACCCGTAGGCCGATTGTTGGTAGTGCTGTGGGTAGGGTCCAATGTGAGGGTTAAGACCAGCCCAAGTTTTCACTAGTCACTCTTTGCATTTGTTTTCCAGTCCCCGTTGTTAAGACTTCGGGACCTTATTCAGCAATACGGGCAAATGGCTGCTTAGGGCTGGTAGATTCAAGGTTGGTGGTCAAACGGATACCTGTAGGCCGATCGTTGGTGGTGCTGTGGGTAGGGTTCCATGTGAGGGCTAAGGCCAGCCCAAGTTTTCAGTGGTCACTCTTTGCTTTTGTTTTCCAGTCTCCATTGTTCGGACTTCGGGACCCTATTCAGCAATACGGCAAATGGCCGCTTAGGGCTGGTATATTCACGGTTGGTACTCAAACGGAAACCCGTAGGCCGATTGTTGGTGGTGCTGTGGGTAGGGTTCCATGTGAGGGTTAAGGCCAGCCCAAGTTTTCAGTGGTCACTCTTTGCATTTGTTTTCCAGTCCCTGGTATTCGGACTTTGGGACCTATTCAGCAATACGGGCAAATGGCCGCTTAGGGCTGGTATGTTCAAGGTTGGTGGTCAAACGGAAACCGGTAGGCCGATTGTTGGTGGTGCTGTGGGTAGGGTTCCATGTGAGGGTTGAGGCCAGCCCAAGTTTTCAGTGGTCACTCTTTGCATTTGTTTTCCAGTCCCCGGCATTCGGACTTCGGGACCCTATTCAGCAATACGGGCAAATGGCCGCTTAGGGCTTGTATGTTCAAGGTTGGTGGTCAAACTGAAACCCGTAGGGCGATTGTTGGTGGTGCTGTGGGTAGGGTTCCATGTGAGGGTTAAGGCCAGCCCAAGTTTTCAGTGGTCACTCTTTGCATTTGTTTTCCAGTCCCCGTTGATCGGACTTTGGGACCCTATTCAGCAATACGGGCAAATGGCCACTTAGGGCTGGTAGATTAAAGGTTGGTGGTAAAACAGAAACGTGTAGGCCGATTGTTGGTGGTGCTGTGGGTAGGGTTCCATGTGAGGGTTAAGGCCAGCCCAAGTTTTCAGTGGTCACTCTTTGCATTTGTTTTCCAGTCCCCGGCATTCGGAATTCGGGACCCTATTCAGCAATACGGTAAAATGGCCGCTTAGGGCTTGTATGTTCAAGGTTGGTGGTCAAACGGAAACCCGTAGGCCGATTGTTGGTGGTGCTGTGGGTAGGGTTCCATGTGAGGGTTAAGGCCAGCCCAAGTTTTCAGTGGTCACTCTTTGCATTTGTTTTCCAGTCCCCGTTGTTCGGACTTTGGGACCCGATTCAGCAATACGGGCAAATGGCCACTTCGGGCTGGTGTATTCAAGGTTGGTGGTCAAACGGAAACCCGTAGGCCGATTGTTGGTGGTTCTGTGGGTAGGGTTCCATGTGAGGGTTAAGACCAGCCCAAGTTTTCAGTGGTCACTCTTTGCTTTTGTTTTCCAGTCCCAGTTGTTCGGACTTCGGGACTCTATCCAGCAATACGGGCAAATGGCCGCTTAGGGCTGTTATATTCAAGGTTGGTAGTAAAACGGAAACCCGTAGGCCGATTGTTGGTGGTGCTGTGGGTAGGGTTCTATGTGAGGGTAACGCGAGCCCAAGTTTTCACTAGTCACTCTTTGAATTTGTTTTCCAGTCCCCGTTGTTTGGACTTCGGGACCCTATTCAGCAATACGGGCAAATGGCCGCTTAGGGCTGGTAGATTCAAGGTTGGTGGTCAAACGGAAACCCGTAGGCCGATTGTTGGTGGTGCTGTGGGTAGAGTTCCATGTGAGAGTCAAGGCCAGCCCAAGTTTTCAGTGGTCACTCTTTGCATTTTTTCTAGTCCCCGTTTTTCTGTTTCGAGTTCCTTTTCAGCAATACGGGCAAATGGCATTTTAGGGCTGGTATATTCAAGGTTGGTGGTCAAACGGAAACCCGTAGGTCGATTGTTGGTGGTGCTTTGGGTAGGGTTCCATGTGAGGGTTAAGGCCAGCCCAAGTTTTCAGTAGTCACTCTTAGCATTTGTTTTCCAGTCCCCGTTGTTCGGACTTTGGGACCCTATTTAGCAGTACGGGCCAATGGCCGCTTCGGGCTGGTAGATTCAAAATTGGTGGTAAAACGGAAACTCGTAGGCCGATTGTTGGTGGTGCTGTGGGTAGGGTTCCATGTGAGGGTTTAGGCCAGCCCAAGTTTTCAGTGGTCACTCTTTGCATTTATTTCCAGTCCCCATTGTTTGGATCTTGGGACCCTATTCAGCAATACGGGCAAATGGCCGCTTAGGACTGGTATATTCAAGGTTGGTGGTCAAACGGAAACCCGTAGGCCAATTTTTTGTGGTGCTGTGGGTAGGATTCCATGTGAGGGTTAAGGCCAGCCCAAGTTTTCAGTGGTCACTCTTTGCATTTGTTTGCCAGTCCCCGTTGTTCGGACTTTGGGACCCGATTCAGCAATAAGGGCAAATGGCCACTTCGGGCTGGTATATTCAAGGTTGATGGTCAAACGGAAACCCGTAGGCTGATTGTTGGTGGTGCTGTGGGTAGGGTTCCATGTGAGGGTTAAGACCAGCCCAACTTTTCGGTGGTCATTCTTTGCTTTTGTTTTCCAGTCCCCGTTGTTCGGACTTCGGGACTCTATTCAGCAATACGGGCAAATGGCCGCTTACGGCTGTTATATTCAAGGTTGATGGTAAAACGGAAACCCGTAGGCCGATTGTTGGTGGTGCTGTGGGTAGAGTTCCATGTGAGGGTCAAGGCCAGCCCAAGTTTTCAGTGGTCACTCTTTCCATTTGTTTTCCAGTCCCCGTTGTTCGGACTTTGGGACCCTATTCAGCAACACGAGCAAATGGGTGCTTAGGACTGCTAGATTAAAGGTTGGTGGTAAAACGGAAACCCGTAGGCCAATTGTTTGTGGTGATGTGGGTAGGATTCCATGTGAGGGTTAAGGCCAGCCCAAGTTTTCAGTGGTCACTCTTTGCATTTGTTTTCCAGTCCCCGTTGTTCGGACTTCGGGACCCTATTCAGCAATACGGGCAAATGGCCACTTCAAGCTGGTATGTTCAAGGTTGGTGGTCAAACGGAAACCCGTAGGCCGATTGTTGGTAGTGCTGTGGGTAGAGTTCAGTGTGAGGGTTAAGGCCAGCCTAAGTATTCAGTGGTCACTCTTTGCATTTGTTTTCCAGTCCCTGTGTTTCGGACTTCGGGACCCTATTGAGCAATACGGGCAAATGGCCGCTTACGGCTGGTATATTCAAGGTTGGTGGTAAAACGGAAACCCGTAGGCCGATTGTTGGTGGTGCTGTGGGTAGGGTTCCATGTGAGGGTTAAGGCCAGCCCAAGTTTCAGTGGTCACTCTTTGCATTTGTTTTCCAGTCCCCGGCATTCGGAATTCGGGACCCTATTCAGCAATACGGGCAAATGGCCGCTTAGGGCTTGTATATTCAAGGTTGGTGGTCAAACGGAAACCCGTAGGCCGATTGTTGGTGGTGCTGTGGGTAGGGTTCCATGTGAGGGTTAAGGCCAGCCCAAGTTTTCAGTGGTCGCTCTTTGCATTTGTTTTCCAGTCCCCGTTGTTCGGACTTTGGGACCCTATTCAGCAATACAAGCAAATGGCCGCTTAGGGCTGGTAGATTCAAGAATGGTGGTCAAACGGAAACCCGTAGGCCAATTGTTATGGTGCTGTGGGTAAGAATTCCATGTGAGGGTTAAGGCCAGCCCAAGTTTTCAGTGGTCACTCTTTGCATTTGTTTGCCAGTCCCCGTTGTATGGACTGTGGGACCCTATTCAGCAATACCAGCAAATGGCTGCTTAGGAGTGGTAGATTCAAGGTTGGTGGTCAAACGGAAACCCGTAGGCCGATTGTTGGTGGTGCTGCGGGTAGGGTTCAATGTTAGAGTTAAGACCAGCCGAAGTTTTCACTAGTCACTCTTTGCCTTTTTTTTCCAGTCCTCGTTTTTCGGACTGCTGAACCCTATTCAGCAATACGGGCAAATGGCCGCTTAGGGCTGGTATATTCAAGGTTGGTGGTCAAGCGGAAACCCGTAGGCCGATTGTTGGTGGTGCTGTGGGTAGGGTTCTATTTGAGGGTAAGGCCAGCCGAAATTTTCACTAGTCACTCTTTGCATTCGTTTTCCAGTCCCTGTTGTTCGGACTTCGGGACCCTATTCAGCAATACGGGCAAATGGCCGCTTAGGGCTGGTATATTCAAGGTTGGTGATCAAACGGAAACCCGTAGGCCGATTGTTGGTGGTGCTGTGGGTAGGGTTCCATGTGAGGGTTAAGGCCAGCCCAAGTTTTCAGTGGTCACTCTTTGCATTTGTTTTCCAGTCCCTGTTATTCAGACTTTGGGACCCTATTCAGGAATACGGGCAAATGGCAGCTTAGGGCTGGTAGATTCAAGGTTGGTGGTCAAACGGAAACCCGTAGGCCAATTGCTTGTGGTGCTGTGGGTAGGATTCCATGTGAGGGTTAAGGCCAGCCCAAGTTTTCAGTGGTCACTCTTTGCATTTGTTTGCCAGTCCCCGTTGTTCGGACTTTGGGACCCTATTCAGCAATACAGGCAAATGGCCGCTTAGGGCTGTTATATTCAAGGTTGGTGGTAAAACAAAAACCCGTAGGCCGATTGTTGGTAGTGCTTTGGGTAGGGTCCAATATGAGGGTTAAGACCAGCCCAAGTTTTCACTAGTCACTCTTTGCATTTGTTTTCCAGTCCCCGTTGTTAAGACTTCGGGACCCTATTCAGCTATACGGGCAAATGGCCTCTTCGGGCTGGTAGATTCAAGGTTGGTGGTCAAACGGAAACCCGTAGGCCGATCGTTGGTGGTGCTGTGGGTAGAGTTCAGTGTGAGGGCTAAGGCCAGCCAGAGTTTTCAGTGGTCACTCTTTGCTTTTGTTTTCCAGTCCCCATTGTTCGGACTTCGGGACCCTATTCAGCAATACGGCAAATGGCCGCTTAGGGCTGGTATATTCACGGTTGGTACTCAAACGGAAACCCGTAGGCCGATTGTTGGTGGTGCTGTGGGTAGGGTTCTATGTGAGGGTAAGGCCAGCCCAAGTTTTCAGTGGTCACTCTTTGCATTTGTTTTCCAGTCCCCGTTGTTCGGACTTTGGGACCCTATTCAGCAATACGGGCAAATGGCCGCTTAGGGCTGGTAGATTCAAGGTTGGTGGTAAAACGAAAACCCGTAGGCCAATTGTTTTGAGTGCTGTGGGTAGGATTCCATGTGAGGGTTAAGGCCAGCCCAAGTTTTCAGTGGTGTCTCTTTGCATTTGTTTGCCAAATCCCGTTGTTCGGACTTTGGGACCCTATTCAGCAATACGGGCAAATGGCCACTTCGGGCTGGTATATTCAAGGTTGGTGGTCAAACGGAAACCCGTAGGCCGATTGTTGGTGGTGCTGTTGGTAGGGTTCCATGTGAGGGTTAAGACCAGCCCAAGTTTTCAGTGGTCACTCTTTGCTTTTGTTTTCCAGTCCCCGTTGTTCGGACTTCAGGACTCTATTCAGCAATACGGGCAAATGGCTGCTAAAGGGTTGGTATATTCAAGGTTGGTCGTCAAACGGAAACCCGTAGACCGATTGTTGGTGGTGCTGTGGGTAGGGTTCCATGTGAGGGTTACGGCCAGCCCAAGTTTTCAGTGGTCACTCTTTGCTTTTGTTTTCCAGTCCCCGTTGTTCGGACTTCGGGACCCTATTCAGCAATATGAGGAAATGGCCACTGAGGGCTGGTATATTCACGGTTGGTGGTCAAACGGAAACCCGTAGGCCGATTGTTGGTGGTGCTGTCGGTAGGGTTCTATGTGAGGGTAAGGCCAGCCCAAGTTTTCAGTGGTCACCCTTTGCATTTGTTTTCCAGTCCCCGTTGTTCAGACTTCGGGACCCTATTCAGCAATACGGGCAAATGGCCGCTTAGGGCTGGTAGATTCAAGGTTGGTGGTCAAACGGAAACCCGTAAGCCGATTGATGGTGGTGCTGTGGGTAGAGTTCAGTGTGAGGGTTAAGGCCAGCCTAAGTTTTCAGTGGTCACTCTTTGCATTTGTTTTCCAGTCCCCGTTGTTCGGACTTCGGGACCCTATTCAGCAATACGGCAAATGGCCGCTTAGGGCTGGTATATTCAAGGTTTGTTGTCAAACGGAAACCCGTAGGCCGATTCTTGGTGGTGCGCTGGGTAGGGTTCCATGTGAGGGTAAGACCAGCCCAAGTTTTCACTAGTCACTCTTTGCATTTGTTTTCCAGTCCCCACTGTTCGGACTTCGGGACCCTATTCAGCAATACGGCAAATGGCCGCTTAGGGCTGGTAGATTCACGGTTGGTGGTCAAACGGAAACCCGTAGGCTGATTGTTGGTGGTGCTGTGGGTAGGGTTCTATGTGAGGGTAAGGCCAGCCCAAGTTTTCAGTGGTCACTCTTTGCATTTGTTTTCCAGTCCCCGTTGTTCGGACTTTGGGACCCTATTCAGCAATACGGGCAAATGGCCGCTTAGGGCTGGTAGATTCAAGGTTGGTGGTCAAACGGAAACCCGTAGGCCAATTGTTTGTAGTGCTGTGGGTAGGGTTCAATGTGAGGGTTAAGACCAGCCCAAGTTTTCACTAGTCACTCTTTGCATTTGTTTTCCAGTCCCCGTTGTTCAGACTTCGGGACCCTATTCAGCAATATGGGCAAATGGCCGCTTAGGGCTGGTAGATTCAAGGTTGGTGGTCAAACGGAAACCCGTAGGCCGATTGTTGGTGGTGCTGTGGGTAGGGTTCAATGTGAGGGTTAAGACCAGCCCAAGTTTTCACTAGTCGCTCTTTGCTTTTGTTTTCCAGTCCCCGTTGTTCGGACTTCGGGACCCTATTCAGCAATACGGCAAATGGCAGCTTAGGGCTGGTATATTCAAGGTTGGTGGTCAAACGGAAACTCGTAGGCCGATTTTTGGTGGTGCTAAAGGGTAGGGTTCCATGTGAGGGTTACGGCCAGCCCAAGTTTTCAGTGGTCACTCTTTGCATTTGTTTTTCAGTCCCCGTCATTCGGACTTCGGGACCCTATTCAGCAATACGGGCAAATGGCAGCTTAGAGCTGGTAGATTCAAGGTTGGTGGTCAAACGGAAACCCGTAGGCCGATTGTTGGTGGTGGTGCGGGAAGAGTTCCATGTGAGGGTCAAGGCCAGCCCAAGTTTTCAGTGGTCACTCTTGGCATTTTTTCCAGTCCTTGTTTTTCTGTTTCGAGATCCTATTAAGCAATACGGGCAAATGGCCGCTAAAGGGTTGGTATATTAGAGGTTGGTCGTCAAACGGAAAGCCGTAGACCGATTGTTGGTGGTGCTGTGGGTAGGGTTCCATGTGAGGGTTAAGGCCATCCCAAGTTTTCAGTGGTCACTCTTTGCATTTGATTTCCAGTCCCCATTGTTTAGATCTTGGGACCCTATTCAGCAATACAGGCAAATGGCCGCTTAGGGCTTGTAGATTCAAGGTTGGTGGTCAAACGGAAACCCGTAAACCGATTGTTGGTTGTGCTGTGGGTAGGGTTCCATGTGAGGGTTACGGCCAGCCAAAGTTTTCAGTGGTAACTCTTTGCATTTGTTTTCCATTCCCCGTTGTTTGGACTTCGGGACCCTGTTCAGCAATACGGGCAAATGGCCGCTTATGTCTGGTAGATTCAAGGTTGGTGGTGAAACGGAAACCCGTAGGCCGATTGTTGGTGGTGCTGTGGGTAGAATTCCATGTGAGGGGTAAGGCCAGCCCAATTTTCAGTGGTCACTCTTTGCATTTGTTTTCCAGTCCCCGTTGTTTGGGTTTTGGGACCCTATTCAGCAATACGGGCAAATGACCGCTAAAGGCTTGGTAGATTCAAGGTTGGTCGTCAAAGGGAAACCCGTAGGCCGATTGTTGGTGGTGCTGTGGGTAGGGTTCCATGTGAGGGTAAGGCCAGCCCAAGTTTTCACTAGTCACTCTTCGCATTTGTTTTCTAGTCTGTGTTGTTCGGACTTTGGGACCGTATTCAGCAATACGGGCAAAGGGCCGCTTAGGGCTGGTAGATTCAAGGTTCGTGGTCAAACGGAAACCCGTAGGCCGATTGCTGGTGGTTCTGTTGGTAGGGTTCTATGTTAGGGTTAAGGCCAGCCCAAGTTTTCAGTGGTCACTCTTTGCACTTGTTTTCCAGTCCCCGTTGTTCGGACTTCGGGACCCTATTTAGCAAATCGGGCAATGGCCGCTTAGGGCTCGCAGATTCAAGGTTGGTGGTAAAACGGAAACCCGCAGGCCGATTGTTGGTGGTGCTGTGGAAAGGGTTCTACGTGAGGGTAAGGCCAGCCCAAGTTTTCAGTGGTCACTCTTTGCATTTGTTTTCCAGTCCCCATTGTTCGGACTTCGGGACCCTATTCAGCAATACGGGAAAAAGCCGCTTAGGGCTGGTAGATTCAAGGCTGGTGATCAAACAGAAACGCGAAGACCGATTGTTGGTGGTGCTGTGGGTAGAGTTCAGTGTGAGGGTTTAGGCCAGCCCAAGTTTTCAGTGGTCACTCTTTGCATTTGTTTTCCAGTCCCCGTTGTTCGGACTTCGGGACCCTATTCAGCAATACAGGCAAATGGCCACTTAGGGCTGGTAGATTCAAGGTTGGTGGTCAAACGGAAACCCGTAGGCCGATTTTTGGTGGTGCTAAAGGGTAGGGTTCCATGTGAGGGTTACGGCCAGCCCAAGTTTTCAGTGGTCACTCTTTGCATTTGTTTTTCAGTCCCCGTCATTCGGACTTCGGGACCCTATTCAGCAATACGGGCAAATGGCCGCTTAGGGCTGGTAGATTCAAGGTTGGTGGTCAAACGGAATCCCGTAGGCCGATTGTTGGTGGTGCTGTGGGTAGGGATCCATGTGAAGGTAAGGCCAGCCCAAGTTTTCAGAGGTCACTCTTTGCATTTGTTTTCCAGTCCCCGTTGTTCGGACTTCTGAACCCTATTCAGCTATACGGGCAAATGGCCTCTTCGGGCTGGTAGATTCAAGGTTGGTGGTCAAACAGAAACCCGTAGGCCGATTGTTGGGGGTGCTGTGAGTAGGAATCCATGTGAGGGTTAAGGCCAGCCCAAGTTTTCAGTGGTCACCCTTTGCATTTGTTTGCCAGTCCCCGTTGTTCGGACTTCGGGACCCTATTCACTAATACGGGCAAATGGCCGCTTAGGGCTGGTAGATTCAAGGTTGGTGGTCAGACGGAAACCCGTAAACCGATTGTTGGTCGTGCTGTGGGTAGGGTTCCATGTGAGGGTTACGGCCAGCCCAAGTTTTCAGTGGTCACTCTTTGCATTTGTTTTTCAGTCTTTTTGTTTGGACTTTGGGACCCTATTCAGCAATACGGGAAAAAGCCGCTTAGGGCTGTTATATTCAAGGTTGGTGGTCAAACAGAAACCCCTAGGCAGGTTGTTGGTGGTGCTGTGGGTAGAGTTCAGTGTGAGGGTTTAGGCCAGCCCAAGTTTTCAGTGGTCACTCTTTGCATTTGTTTTCCAGTCCCCGTTGTTCGGACTTCGGGACCCTGTTCAGCAATACGGGCTAATGGCCGCTTAGGGCTGTTATATTCAAGGTTAGTGGTCAAACAGAAACCAGTAGGCTGATTGGAAGTGGTGGTGTGGGTAGAGTTCATTGTGAGGGTTAAGGCCAGCCCAAGTTTTCAGTGGTCACTCTTTGCATTTGTTTTCCAGTCCCCGTTGTTTTGATCTTGGGACCCTATTCAGCAATACAGGCAAAGGGCCGCTTAGGGCTCGTAGATTCAAGGTTGGTGGTCAAACGGAAACCCGTAGGCCGGTTGTTGGTGGTGCTGTGGGTAGGGTTCCATGTGAGGGTTACGGCCAGCCCAAGTTTTCAGTGGTCACTCTTTGCATTTGTTTTCCAGTCTTTTTGTTCGGACTTTGGGACCCTATTCAGCAATACGGGCAAATAGCCGCTTAGGTCTGGTAGATTCAAGGTTGGTGGTCAAACGGAAACCCGTAGGCCGATTGTTTGTGGTGCTGTGGGTAGGGTTCTATGTGAGGGTAAGGCCAGCCCCAGTTTTCACTAGTCACTCTTTGCATTTGTTTTCCAGTCCCCGTTGTTTGGATTTTGGGACCCTATTCAGCAATACGGGCAAATGACCGCAAAACGGTTGGTAGATTCAAGGTTGGTCGTCAAAGGGAAACCCGTAGGCCGATTGTTGGTCGTTCTGTGGGTAGGGTTCCATGTGAGGGTTAAGGCCAGCCCAAGTTTTCAGTAGTCACTCTTTGCATTTGTTTTCCAGTCCCCGTTGTTCGGACTTCGGGACCCTATTCAGCAATACGGGGAAATTGCCGCTTAGGGCTGGTAGATTCAAGGTTGGTAGTCAAACGGAAACCCGTAGGCCGATTGTTGGTGGTGCTGTGGGTAGGATTCCATGTTAGGGTTACGGCCAGCCCAAGTTTTCAGTGGTCACTCTTTGCATTTGTTTTCTAGTCCCCGTTGTTCGGACTTTTTGACCCTGTTCAGCAATACGGACAAATGGCCGCTTAGGGCTGGTAGATTCAAGGTTGGTGGTCAAACGGAAACCCGTAGGCCGATTGTTGGTGGTGCTGTGGGTAGGGTTCTATGTGAGGGTAAGGCCAGCCCAAGTTTTCAGTGGTCACTCTTTGCATTTGTTTTTCAGTCCCCGTCATTCGGACTTCGGGACCCTATTCAGCAATACGGGCAAATGGCCGCTTAGGGCTGGTAGATTCAAGGTTGGTGGTCAAACGGAATCATGTAGGCCGACTCTTGGTGGTGCTGTGGGTAGGGATCCATGTGAGGGTAAGGCCAGCCCAAGTTTTCACTAGTCACTCTTTGCATTTGTTTTCCAGTCCCCGTTGTTCTGACTTTGGGACCCTGTTCAGCAATACGGGCTAATGGCCGCTTAGGGCTGTTATATTCAAGGTTGGTGGTCAAACAGAAACCCGTAGGCTGATTGTTGGTGGTGGTGTGGGTAGGGTTCCATGTGAGGGTTACGGCCAGCCCAAGTTTTCAGTGGTCACTCTTTGCATTTGTTTTCCAGTCCCCGTTGTTTTGATCTTGGGACCCTATTCAGCAATACGGGCAAAGGGCCGCTTAGGGGTTGTAGATTCAAGGTTGGTGGTCAAACGGAAACCCTTAGGCCGGTTGTTGGTGGTTCTGTGGGTAGAGTTCAGTGTGAAGGTTAAGGCCAGCCCAAGTTTTTACTAGTCACTCTTTGCATTTGTTTTCCAGTCCCCGTTGTTCGGACTTTGGGACCCTATTCAGCAATACGGGCAAATGTCCGCTTAGGGCTGGTAGATTCAAGGTTGGTGGTCAAACGGAAACCTGTAGCCCGGTTGTTGGTGGTGCTGTGGGTAGGGTTCCTTTTTAGGGTAAAGGCCAGCCCAAGTTTTCAGTGGTCACTCTTTGAATTTTTTTTCCAGGCCCCGTTGTTCGGACTTTGGGACCCTATTCAGCAATACAGGCAAATGGCCGCTTAGGGCTTGTAGATTCAAGGTTGGTGGTCAAACGGAAACCCGTAGGCCGACTGCTGGTGGTTCTGTGGGTAGGGTTCTATGTTAGGGTTACGGCCAGCCCAAGTTTTCAGTGGTAACTCTTTGCATTTGTTTTCCCTTCCCCGTTGTTTGGACTTCGGGACCCTGTTCAGCAATACGGGCAAATGGCCGCTTATGTCTGGTAGATTCAAGGTTGGTGGTGAAACGGAAACCCGTAGGCCGATTGTTGGTGGTGCTGTGGGTAGAATTCCATGTGAGGGGTAAGGCCAGCCCAATTTTCAGTGGTCACTCTTTGCATTTGTTTTCCAGTCCCTGTTGTTTGGGTTTTGGGACCCTATTCAGCAATACGGGCAAATGACCGCTAAAGGCTTGGTAGATTCAAGGTTGGTCGTCAAAGGGAAACCCGTAGGCCGATTGTTGGTGGTGCTGTGGGTAGGGTTCCATGTGAGGGTAAGGCCAGCCCAAGTTTTCACTAGTCACTCTTTGCATTTGTTTTCTAGTCTGTGTTGTTCAGACTTTGGGACCCTATTCAGCAATACGGGCAAAGGGCCGCTTAGGGCTGGTAGATTTAAGGTTGGTGGTCAAACGGAAACCCGTAGGCCGATTGCTGGTGGTTCTGTGGGTAGGGTTCTATGTTAGGGTTAAGGCCAGCCCAAGTTTTCAGTGGTCACTCTTTGCACTTGTTTTCCAGTCCCCGTTGTTCGGACTTCGGGACCCTATTAAGCAATACGGGCAATGGCCGCTTAGGGCTCGCAGATTCAAGGTTGGTGGTAAAACGGAAACCCGCAGGCCGATTGTTGGTGGTGCTGTGGAAAGGGTTCTACGTGAGGGTAAGGCCAGCCCAAGTTTTCAGTGGTCACTCTTTGCATTTGTTTTCCAGTCCCCATTGTTCGGACTTCGGGACCCTATTTAGCAATACGGGAAAAAGCCGCTTAGGGCTGGTAGATTCAAGGCTGGTGGTCAAACAGAAACGCGAAGACCGATTGTTGGTGGTGCTGTGGGTAGAGTTCAGTGTGAGGGTTTAGGCCAGCCCAAGTTTTCAGTGGTCACTCTTTGCATTTGTTTTCCAGTCCCCGTTGTTCGGACTTCGGGACCCTATTCAGCAATATGGGCAAATGGCCACTTAGGGCTGGTAGATTCAAGGTTGGTGGTCAAACGGAAACCCGTAGGCCGATTTTTGGTGGTGCTAAAGGGTAGGGTTCCATGTGAGGGTTACGGCCAGCCCAAGTTTTCAGTGGTCACTCTTTGCATTTGTTTTTCAGTCCCCGTCATTCGGACTTCTGAATCCTATTCAGCTATACGGGCAAATGGCCTCTTCGGGCTGGTAGATTCAAGGTTGGTGGTCAAACAGAAACCCGTAGGCCGATTGTTAGGGGTGCTGTGAGTAGGAAGCCATGTGAGGGTTAAGGCCAGCCCAAGTTTTCAGTGGTCACTCTTTGCATTTGTTTTCCAGTCCCCGTTGTTCGGACTTTGCGACCCTATTCAGCAATACGGGCAAATGGCCGCTTAGGGCTCGTAGATTCAAGGTTGGTGGTCAAACAAAAACCCGTAAACCGATTGTTGGTCGTGTTGTGGGTAGGGTTCCATGTGAGGGTTACAGTCAGCCCAAGTTCTCACTAGTCACTCTTTGCTTTTGTTTTCCAGTCCCCGTTGTTCGGACTTCGGGACCCTGTTCAGCAACACGGGCTAATGGCCGCTTAGGGCTGTTATATTCCAGGTTGGTGGTCAAACAGAAACCCGTAGGCTGATTGTTGGTGGTGGTGTGGGTAGAGTTCAGTGTGAGGGTTAAGGCCAGCCCAAGTTTTCAGTGGTCACTCTTTGCATTTGTTTTCCAGTCCCTGTTGTTTTGATCTTGGGACCCTATTCAGCAATACAGGCAAATGGCCACTTAGGGCTCGTAGATTCAAGGTTGGTGGTCAAACGGAAACCTGTAGGCCGGTTGTTGGTGGTGTTGTGGGTAGAGTTCAGTGTGAGGGTTAAGGCCAGCACAAGTTTTCAGTGGTCACCCTTTGCATTTGTTTGCCAGTCCCCGTTGTTCGGACTTCGGGACCCTATTCAGCAATACGGGCAAATGGCCGCTTAGGGCTGGTAGATTCAAGGTTGGTGGTCAGACGGAAAGCCGTAAACCGATTGTTGGTCGTGCTGTGGGTAGGGTTCCATGTCAGGGTTACGGCCAGCCCAAATTTCAGTGGTAACTCTTTGCATTTGTTTTCCATTCCCCGTTGTTTGGACTTCGGGACCCTGTTCAGCAATACAGGCAAATGGCAGCTTATGTCTGGTAGATTCAAGGTTGGTGGTGAAACGGAAACCCGTAGGCCGATTGTTGGTGGTGCTGTGGGTAGAATTCCATGTGAGGGGTAAGGCCAGCCCAATTTTCAGTGGTCACTCTTTGCATTTGTTTTCCAGTCCCCGTTGTTTGGGTTTTGGGACCCTATTCAGCAATACGGGCAAATGACCGCTAAAGGCTTGGTAGATTCAAGGTTGGTCGTCAAAGGGAAACCCGTAGGCCGATTGTTGGTGGTGCTGTGGGTAGGGTTCCATGTGAGGGTAAGGCCAGCCCAAGTTTTCACTAGTCACTCTTTGCATTTGTTTTCTAGTCTGTGTTGTTCGGACTTTGGGACCCTATTCAGCAATACGGGCAAAGGGCCGCTTAGGGCTGGTAGATTCAAGGTTGGTGGTCAAACGGAAACCCGTAGGCCGATTGCTGGTGGTTCTGTGGGTAGGGTTCTATGTTAGGGTAAAGGCCAGCCCAAGTTTTCAGTGGTCACTCTTTGCACTTGTTTTCCAGTCCCCGTTGTTCGGACTTCGGGACCCTGTTCAGCAATACGGGCTAATGGCCGCTTAGGGCTGTTATATTCCAGGCTGGTGGTCAAACAGAAACCCGTAGGCTGATTGTTGGTGGTGGTGTGGGTAGAGTTCAGTGTGAGGGTTAAGGCCAGCCCAAGTTTTCAGTGGTCACTATTTGCATTTGTTTTCCAGTCCCTGTTTTTTAATCTTGGGACCCTATTCAGCAATACAGGCAAATGGCCACTTAGGGCTCGTAGATTCAAGGTTGGTGGTCTAACGGAAACCTGTAGGCCGGTTGTTGGTGGTGTTGTGGGTAGAGTTCAGTGTGAGGGTTAAGGCCAGCCCAAGTTTTCAGTGGTCACCCTTTGCATTTGTTTGCCAGTCCCCGTTGTTCGGACTTCGGGACCCTATTCAGCAATACGGGCAAATGGCCGCTTAGGGCTGGTAGATTCAAGGTTGGTGGTCAGACGGAAACCCGTAAACCTATTGTTGGTCGTGCTGTGGGTAGGGTTCCATGTCAGGGTTACGGCCAGCCCAAGTTTTCAGTGGTAACTCTTTGCATTTGTTTTCCATTCCCCGTTGTTTGGACTTCGGGACCCTGTTCAGCAATACGGGCAAATGGCAGCTTATGTCTGGTAGATTCAAGGTTGGTGGTGAAACGGAAACCCGTAGGCCGATTGTTGGTGGTGCTGTGGGTAGAATTCCATGTGAGGAGTAAGGCCAGCCTAATTTTCAGTGGTCACTCTTTGCATTTGTTTTCCAGTCCCCGTTGT
The DNA here is from genome assembly GCA_023079485.1 of Archilochus colubris. Lineage (NCBI taxonomy): Eukaryota > Metazoa > Chordata > Aves > Apodiformes > Trochilidae > Archilochus > Archilochus colubris. The sequence goes on along the minus strand of JALBCY010000314.1, from coordinate 23,018 downwards.
TTGGGTTTTGGGACCCTATTCAGCAATGCGGGCAAATGACCGCTAAAGGCTTGGTAGATTCAAGGTTGGTCGTCAAAGGGAAACCCGTAGGCCGATTGTTGGTGGTGCTGTGGGTAGGGTTCCATGTGAGGGTAAGGCCAGCCCAAGTTTTCACTAGTCACTCTTTGCATTTGTTTTCTAGTCTGTGTTGTTCAGACTTTGGGACCCTATTCAGCAATACGGGCAAAGGGCCGCTTAGGGCTGGTAGATTTAAGGTTGGTGGTCAAACGGAAACCCGTAGGCCGATTGCTGGTGGTTCTGTGGGTAGGGTTCTATGTTAGGGTTAAGGCCAGCCCAAGTTTTCAGTGGTCACTCTTTGCACTTGTTTTCCAGTCCCCGTTGTTCGGACTTCGGGACCCTATTTAGCAAATCGGGCAATGGCCGCTTAGGGCTCGCAGATTCAAGGTTGGTGGTAAAACGGAAACCCGCAGGCCGATTGTTGGTGGTGCTGTGGAAAGGGTTCTACGTGAGGGTAAGGCCAGCCCAAGTTTTCAGTGGTCACTCTTTGCATTTGTTTTCCAGTCCCCATTGTTCGGACTTCGGGACCCTATTTAGCAATACGGGAAAAAGCCGCTTAGGGCTGGTAGATTCAAGGCTGGTGGTCAAACAGAAACGCGAAGACCGATTGTTGGTGGTGCTGTGGGTAGAGTTCAGTGTGAGGGTTTAGGCCAGCCCAAGTTTTCAGTGGTCACTCTTTGCATTTGTTTTCCAGTCCCCGTTGTTCGGACTTCGGGACCCTATTCAGCAATACGGGCAAATGGCCACTTAGGGCTGGTAGATTCAAGGTTGGTGGTCAAACGGAAACCCGTAGGCCGATTTTTGGTGGTGCTAAAGGGTAGGGTTCCATGTGAGGGTTATGGCCAGCCCAAGTTTTCAGTGGTCACTCTTTGCATTTGTTTTTCAGTCCCCGTCATTCGGACTTCGGGACCCTATTCAGCAATACGGGCAAATGGCCGCTTAGGGCTGGTAGATTCAAGGTTGGTGGTCAAACGGAATCCCGTAGGCCGATTGTTGGTGGTGCTGTGGGTAGGGATCCATGTGCGGGTAAGGCCAGCCCAAGTTTTCAGTGGTCACTCTTTGCATTTCTTTTCCAGTCCCCGTTGTTCAGAGGTTGGGACCCTGTTCAGCAATACGGGCAAATGGCCGCGTAGGGCTGTTATATTCATGGTTGGTGGTCAAACAGAAACCCGTAGGCCGGTTGTTGGTGGTGCTGTGGGTAGGATTCCATGTGAGGGTTAAGGCCAGCCCAAGTTTTCACTAGTCACTCTTTGCATTTGTTTTCCAGTCCCCGTTGTTCGGACTTTGGGACCCTATTCAGAAATACGGGCAAATGGCCGCTAAGGGCTGGTATATTCAAGATTGGTAGTCAAACAGAAACCCGTAGGCCGATTGTTGGTGGTGCTGTGGGTAGGGTTCTATTTGAGGGTTAAGGCCAGCCCAAGTTTTCAGTGGTCACTCTTTGCACTTGTTTTCCAGTCCCCGTTGTTCGGACTTCGGGACCCTATTCCGCAATACGGGCAAATGGCCGCTTAGGGCTTGTAGATTTAAGGTTGGTGGTCAAACGGAAACCCGTAGGCCGATTGTTGGTGGTGCTGTGGGTGGGGTTCTATGTGAGGGCTAAGGCCAGCCAAAGTTTTCAGTGGTCACTCTTTGCATTTTTTTTCCAGTCCCCGTTGTTCGGACTTTGGGACCCTATTCAGCAATAAGGGCAAATGGCCGCTTAGGGCTGGTCGATTCAAGGTTGGTGGTCAAACGGAAACCCGTAGGCCGATTGTTGGTGGTGCTGTGGGTAGGGTTCCATGTGAGGGTTAAGGCCAGCCCAAGTTTTCAGTGGTCACTCTTTGCATTTGTTTTCCAGTCCCCGTTGTTCGGACTTTGGGACCCTATTCAGCAATATGGGCATGTTGCCCGTAACCAAAACACAAACCAACAGAGTCAGTTTATGCGGTTCTTTATTCAGGGCCCGAGAAGCCTGAGGACTAGCGTCCAAAGTCAGGGTTCCGAAGACCCTCATTTTTGGTTCAGCTTTTATACGTTTTTCCCACTACAGGCCACGTACAGAGTTACATAAATTTTAGTCACAAACAGTCACATAGATCATGCAGATAACAATAGACCAACAGTCACATAGATCTTACAAATAACAATAGATAGTCATCTTTTAAACTGTAAATCCACGGTTTACCATTTCAGCTTTCATTACCACCTGGCCCACCACGTGGATACAATATTTCTTCTTGATCTTTGGTACATGGCATCAGTTTGCTTAACTATTCTCCTTTTGATTAATGTTTTTGCTGATGGGGTCAACACACTCCTTATTCTCCTTGATCATTGTTCTTGTAAGGATGAGCTCATTCTTAACTAGTTACTTATTTCCAAAGTTTTAGTCTACCCGAGCCCCTTCTAACACTTAATTTGTCCATTTTAAAATTTTACAGCCAATATTATTTTATTTCTACTATAAACTGTAACAATTCCCCCCTTTTGAGCATCCTTCGATTATTCCTTCGCAAGGATGCTCAACCTTTAAGCCTCTTGATAAGCAGGTGGAGGCGTCCCTTCTTCTGGAGATATTACCTCTTTCCGGGTTATAGCCTTCATGACCCTTCATCTATGTTGAGTTTCTTTAATAATCATTCCAAATAAACCCTTGTACATTACTAAAGCAATCACAACAATGATAATTATCATAATTCCATATTGTATAATTGATGATATCCAACCAGAGACCTTGATCCCTAAGGAGCTGAATACTGCTCCAACCCAATTGTGTTCTGCCTCTTTTTGAACATCATGGACCTTGTCCTCAATTTGTTCCAATTGGCTAATATCTTTCTCTACTTCCTTGGTAACGTTTGGGATATGCACACAACAATGTTCATTTTATTATTCAGATACCCACAAACACCATGCTCTTTTAGCAACATCATATCTAAGGCCATCCTGTTTTGTATGGTCATTCTTGTGGTAGCCTGAAGTTGCAGATTTAAATCCTTAAATCCTTTCTTAGTTACTGCCGCCAACCTTTCGGTCTGTCCCAATAATTTGAACAACATTTCCCAATTCCAATAAGTGGAAATTGGTGTAAACAAAGATTCCAGCACCCACCCAAATTTGACTAATTAATTCATCCTCCGTATCCCATCTCCATTTTACGATAATTTCGGTGGATCCAGCTCCCTGGTCATCCGTAAACAAACAGGTCAGATTAACATCAGATCCCTCAGGCATTAACAGGTAAGGTTCAAGTACATTAACCTTTACAAAGGTTTCTGTTACCACAATCAAGCTTAGGAAAATCAGTATCCTTAAGATCTGCTTCTGAACACCATCCTTGTTGGAGACAAAGGCTCTACCGACCATTGTGTGGGGACCTTCTTGACCCTGGTGTAGTGAATCCAATTGTCGATTCCGTCGACCTTGACGGCCGTGTAGGTGGTCATGATCACCTGATGAGGACTGTCCCATGTCTCCTTCAGTGGTTCCACTGACCAGTTCCTGATGTAGACTTGGTGTCCTGGAAAGACGTTGTGGGCCGGGTTTTCCAGGGGTAGGGGCCAGTTCCACTGCAACGCTCCTCTGAGTGCTGTAAGGGTCTTATTAAGAGACAACACATAATTTAATATCACCTGTTCCCCCACCAAATGAGGGTCCCCCTGGTAAGTAACAGCATGGTTTGGTTTGCCGTACAAAATTTCGTACGGACTTACCCCTATCCTTTCCCTTGGTTTAATCCTAACTCTTAACAGAGGCTAAAGGCAATGCCTGCGGCCACTGGATATATTTTTTTTTTTGCTTCTTGGCAAATTTTCTAAGCTTCTGGCCATCCCGAAAATGTGCACACATACACCAACAGATGTTTGTATGCTTGGGCTTTTGGTAACTCAGAGAAGTCTATTTGCCAATAATCTCCTGGTTGGGGACCTACCTGTAACTTACCCATTTGGACCTGCCTTCTTACCACTGGGTTGTTTTTGATACACACCGGACACATTGCATTTACTCTTTTTGCCAATGTTAACATCTGGTTTGAGAATATTTCATTTTTCAAAAATTTTACCATTGCCTCCGCACCCCAGTGACACTTATTGTGTTCTGTTTCCAGTACTGTCCTCATGATTCTCACCGGCAGGATCACCTGTCCTGTTGGGGTCACATACCAGCCCTTGATGTTCTTTCGTGCCTGCAACATCCGAGCCAGCTTCTCGTCCTCTGGCGAGTAATGTGGTTTGTCTTCCATGTGTGCAGCGGCAGGGTTACCCCGAGCCGGTAACAAAGCTAATTGAGTCCATACCTCTCTGGCAACCTGCTTTGCCACTTGGTCCGCTTGTCGATTTCCCAGGAACTCTTTTCCTGGATTGTTCCGATGTCCTTTGACGTGCATCACCGCAACTGCCGATGGTTTGTAAATCACTTCCAGTAACATGATTATTTCTTCCCTGTGTTTGATTGACGACCCCTGCGAATTAAGAAGTCCCCTCTCCTTCCACAGAGCCCCATGCACATGTACTACTCCAAATGCATATTTGAAATCAGTTCATATGTTAACTTTCTTCCCTTGACTCAATACCAGGGCTCTTATCAGGGCCCAAATCTCTGCTTTCTGCGCTGCCGTGCCCGGGGCAATGCTTTTGCTTCCACTATCTGCTGCAAGGTAACCACTGCATACCTGGCATACCTGGTACCTTTTTCCACAAAGCTGGATCCGTCCGTGAACAATTCCCAATCAGGGTCCGGCAGTGGCTCATCCTTCAGGTCCTTCCGGCTGGCGTATACTTGTTTGATTACTTCCACACAGTCATGTTCCAGCTCTCCTTCTTCCTGGGTGGACCTGAGGAATTCTGCTGGGTTAAGGTGATTTGTTATTTTCAGCTTCACATCATCCTGTTCCCTCAATTGGGCCTGGTATTGGGGCATCCTGCTCGACGAGAGCCAATGGCCCCCCTTTTGTTCCAATACTGTGATGACCATATGAGGCACTTAAACTGTCATGTGCTTGCCCAATGTTAGCTTACGTGCTTCTTGGATCAGGATTACTGTGGCTGCCACTGCTCTTAGGCATCCTGGCCATCCCCCACTTACTGAGTCCAATTGTTTAGAAAAGTACCCAACCGGTCTTTTCCAAGACCCCAGTTTCTGAGTGAGCACCCCCAGGGCTAACTTTTGCCTTTCATGTACATACAGTTGAAAGTCCTTGGTTAGATCAGGCAGGCCCAGGGCAGGTGCTTCCTTGAGGACCTGTTTTAATTCCCGAAATGCTTTATCTTCCGTGGATCCCCACTTAAATCTCGGTTCCTTCACAACCTCATACAGTGGTTTGGCTGTCAGCCCAAAGTCGGGGATCCACAGTCGACACCAGCCAATCATTCCTAGAAAAGATCTTAGTTCCTGGTTATTACGGGGTACTGGAATTGCACATATGGCTTGTATGCGATTTACTCCCAAATGACGAACTCCCTGGGAAATTTCACATCCTAAATAGATGACCTTTTGTTTGACCAGCTGTGCCTTTCCTCTGGATACCCGGTATCCAGCCTGTCCCAGCATATTTAGTAATGCAATGGTTAATTTGAGGCAGAGACCTTGTTCTGTGGTACCCAGGAAAATATCATCCACATACTGCAACACCACATAAGAAAAAGGCGAATCTTTTACCTGGGTAATCTTCCATTCCTCAAGTTCCTTGGCCAGCTGGTTACCGAATATGGTGGGTGAGGATTTAAATCCTTGGGAAAGCCTGGTCCATGTGAGCTGGTGCTTCCGTCCCGTGTCAGGGTTCTCCCACTCGAATGCAAAGATATTTCTGCTTTCAGGTGCCAGGGGTATGCAGAAGAAGGCATCTTTTAAATCAATTACTGTAAACCATTGAAATTTCTCAGAAACAGATGTTAACAATGTGTACGGATTTGCCACTACAGGATGTATATCTTTTGTGACAGAGTTGATTGCCCTTAGGTCCTGTACTAACCTGTAATTACCATTAGGCTTTTTAACCGGGAAGGTGGGAGTGTTGAATTCAGATCCACACTCCTGCAAAATTCCTAAACTTAAGAATTGAGTTATCATGGGTGCTATTCCCTTCCTAGCTTCCAGACTGATGGGGTATTGCCGTACCCTCACCGGCTGGGCCCCTTCCTTTAATTCCACTACTACTGGTACTGCCGCTTTTGATTTACCTGGGGTCCCTGTTTCCCAAAGCCCCCGAAGCCTTTCCCCAATCCAGTGCCACCTTTCCTTCAGGGACCTCCCTGGTTGCCGCGTCGGGCCCCTCCGGCCCCGACATCAGCCCTGGCGACTCGAGCGGGACGAGCTCCGCCCGACGCAGACAGCCTCCCGCCCGTGCGGGGTGGCCGGGGAAGAGGCCCGCGCATCCCCCCCCACCCCCCGACGCCGCCGGCGCTCTTTCTCCTTTTCTATAGTGTCCAGCAACATCTGCAAATCATTCCAATCAGGATTCTGAGTTTTTATTACCATTTTCACAACCCAAGCCACTTTCTCAGGATTTTCCCTGTACGCCCCCGCCGATTGTTTCCATATTATTAAATCATTCGGTGAAAAAGGAACCTTTATCATCACCTTCCCTCCATCTGCTCCCACTGCCCCTCACAGCGGAGCCATCAACTGAGGCTGCGAAAAACCGCCTCCTTTCTCCAGCCTCCCTCTCCGAGTCCGCTCCGCAAGCGGCGTTCTCGGCTGATTAACCCAATCCTTCCTGCTCTATCCCCTCCTCGGATGAGGAAGGAAGAGGGACCCTAGCCGTATTTACCGGGGGAGCCTCAGGAGGTGGGAGCGGCGGCGCGCTCAGGGAGACCAACAAAGACACATCCTTCTCTTCCTCCGAGAATCGTATCTTACGCTCTTTACAACCAGGGCATTTATCACATTCTACTTTCATTTCTACTAACAATCCACATGCTTTTTCCTTTTTTTTTTTTCTTTTTTTTCCTCTTTTTTTTCTCTTTTTTTTTTTCTCCTTTTTTTTTTTCAGTCAGTTTTTTTCTTTTAGATATTAAAACAAATCCAAATACTGAATTTCATCCCATTTCTCAGTTTCCCGCAAGAAACTCATCATAGGGCTTAATATTTCAGGAGTTAATGTACCATTTCGTGGCCACTGCATTCCCCCCGTTTCATATTCAGGCCACACATGATTACAGTAATCAACCAAGGTTTTCCTCCGCAATTCCTGCCCAAAATTACCCTCTTTCCAATGTTTTAACAGACAACCGAGGTGAATCCTCAGGGATATCCTTGCTATTACAAGACAGAGCTCTAAAGGTTTTAAAAGGCAGCATGCTGACACTTATATTTGCGCGCTCTTACACACACACACACACGCACACACAAAACCAATATTCGGCCGATTACCAATACCAGATACCGAACTTGCCTATACTCGTCGCCGCGAGTGGCAAGTGCTGGATCTGCACAACTTTCTACTTGCCCTGTCTTACGACCAGCGCCCAATACCAAATACCGAACTTGCCTATACTCGTCGCCGCGAGTGGCAAGTGCTGGATCTGCACAGCTTTCTACTTGCCGTGTCTTATGACCAGCGCCTAGGCTTCCAACAGACCAGTTCTAATACTAACTTAATACTAACTTATTTCTATAAGGAATAAAGCACCTTCGGGCTTACCTTATGGTCGTCCGTCGGGCACGGGGTCGGGCACGGGTTGATGTCTCCTCCAGGAATCACCTGGTGCCGGCTTTTGGAGTGGATCAGCATGTGAACCGCCCCAGCCACCCGCGGAGTCCCATCTGGGTGGCCAGAAAACTGTTGCCCGTAACCAAAACACAAACCAACAGAGTCAGTTTATGCGGTGCTTTATTCAGGGCCCGAGAAGCCTGAGGAATAGCATCCAAAGTCAGGGTTCCGAAGACCCTCATTTTTGGTTCAGCTTTTAAACTTTTTTCCCACTACAGGCCACGTACAGAGTTACATAAATTTTAGTCACAAACAGTCACATAGATCATGCAGATAACAATAGACAAACAGTCACATAGATCTTACAAATAACAATAGATAGTCATCTTTTAAACTGTAAATCCACGGTTTACCGTTTCAGCTGTCATTACCACCTGGCCCACCACCTGGATACAATATTTCATCTTGATCGTTGGTACATGGCATCAGTTTGCTTAACTATTCTCCTTTTGATTAATGTTTTTGCTGATGGGGTCAACACACTCCTTATTCTCCTTGATCATTGTTCTTGTAAGGATTAGCTCATTCTTAACTAGTTATTTATTTCCAAAGTTTTAGTCTACCCGAGCCCTTTCTAATTCTTAATTTGTCCATTTTAAAATTTTACAACCAATATTATTTTATTTCTACTATAAACTGTAACAGGAAAATGGCCGCTTAGGGCTGGTAGATTCAAGGTTGGTGGCCAAACAGAAACCCCTAGGCCGGTTGCTGGTGGTGCTGTGGGTAGAGTTCAGTGTGAGGGTTAAGGCCAGCCCAAGTTTTCAGTAATCACTCTTTGCATTTGTTTTCCAGTCCCCGTTGTTCACACTTAAGGAACTTATTCAGCAATTAGGGCAAATGGCCGCTTAGGGCTGGTAGATTCAAGGTTGGTGGTCAAACGGAAACCCGTAGGCCGATTGTTGGTGGTGCTGTGGGTAGGGTTCCATGTGAGGGTTAAGGCCAGCCCAAGTTTTCAGTGGTCACTCTTTGCATTTGTTTTCCAGTCCCCGTTTTTCGGACTTCGGGACCCTATTCAGCAATACGGGCAAAATGCCGCTTAGGGCTGGTAGATTCCAGGTATGTGGTCAAACGGAAACCCGTAGGCCGATCGTTGGTGTTGCTGTGGGTAGGGTTCCATGTGAGGGCTGAGGGCAGCCCATGTTTTCAATAGTCACTTTTTTCATTTGTTTTCCAGTCCCCGTTGTTCTGACTTTGGGACCCTATTCAGCAATACCAGCAAATGGCCGCTTAAAGCTGGTGGATTCAAGGTTGGTGGTCAAACGGAAACCCGTAGGCCGATTGTTGGTGGTGCTGTGGGTAGAGTTCCATGTGAGGGTAAAGGCTAGCCAGAGTTTTCAGTGGTCACTCTTTGCATTTGTTTTCCAGTCCCCGTTGTTCGGACTTTGGGACCCTATTCAGCAATACCGGCAAATGGCCGCTTAGGGCTGGTAGATTCAAGGTTGGTGGTAAAACGGAAACCCGTAGGCCGATTGTTGGTGGTGCTGTGGGTAGGGTTCAATGTGAGGGCTAAGGCCAGCCTAAGTTTTCAGTGGTCACTCTTTGAATTTGTTTTCCAGTCCCCGTTGTTTGGATCTTGGGACCCTATTCAGCAAAACGGGCCAATGGCCGCTAAAGGGTTGGTAGATTCAAGGTCGGTCGTCAAACAGAAACCCGTAGGCCGATTGTTGGTGGTGCTGTGGGTAGGGTTCTATGTGAGGGTAAGGCCAGCCCAAGTTTTCACTAGTCACTCTTTGCATTTCTTTTCCAGTCCCCGTTGTTCGGACTTCGGGACCTTATTCAGCAATACGGGCAAATGGCTGCTTAGGGCTGGTATATTCAAGGTTGGTGGTCAAACTGAAACCCGTAGGCCGATTGTTGGTGGTGCTGTGGGTAGGGTTCCATGTGAGGGTTAAGGCCAGCCCAAGTTTACAGTGGTCACTCTTTGCATTTCTTTTCCAGTCCCCGTTGTTCGGACTTCGGGACACTATTCAGCAATACGGGCAAATGGCCGCTTAGGGCTGGTATATTCAAGGTTGGTGGTCAAACAGAAACCCGTAGGCCGATTGTTGGTGGTCCTGTGGGTAGGGTTCCATGTGAGGATGAAGGCCAGCCCAAGTTTTCAGTGGTCACTCTTTGCATTTGTTTTCCAGTCCCCGGTATTCGGACTTCGGGACCCTATTCAGCAATACGGGCAAATGGCCGCTTAGGGCTTGTATATTCAAGGTTGGTGGTCAAACGGAAACCCGTAGGCCGATTGTTGGTGGTGCTGTGGGTAGGGTTCCATGTGAGGGTTAAGGCCAGCCCAGGTTTTCAGTGGTCACTCTTTGCATTTGTTTTCCAGTCCCCGGTTTTCGGACTTCGGGACCCTATTCAGCAATACGGGCAAATGGCCGCTTAGGGCTTGTATATTCAAGGTTGGTGGTCAAACGGAAACCCGTAGGCCGATTGTTGGTGGTGCTGTGGGTAGGGTTCAGTGTGAGGGTTAAGGCCAGCCCAAGTTTTCAGTGGTCACTCTTTGCATTTGTTTTCCAGTCCCCGTTGTTCGGACTTAGAGACACAATACCGCAATACGGGCAAATGGCCGCTTAGGGCTGGTGGATTCAAGGTTGGTGGTAAAACAGAAACCCGTAGGCCGATTGTTGGTGCTGCAGTGGGTAGGGTTCTATGTGAGGGTAAGCCCAGCCAAAGTTTTCAGTGGTCACTCTTTGCATTTGTTTTCCAGTCCCCGTAGTTCGGACTTCGGGACCCTATTCAGCAATACGGGCAAATGGCCGCTTAGGGCTGTTATATTCAAGGTTGGTGGTCAAACGGAAACCCGTAGGCCGATTGTTGGTGGTGCTGTGGGTAGGGTTCCATGTGAAAGTTAAGGCCAGCCGAAATTTTCACTAGTCACTCTTTGCATTTGCTTTCCAGTCCCCGTTGTTCGGACTTCGGGACCCTATTCAGCAATATGGGCAAATGGCCGCTAAAGGGTTGGTAGATTCAAGGTTGGTGGTCAAACGGAAACCCTTAGGCCGATTGTTGGTGGTCCTGTGGGTAGGGTTCAGTGTGAGGGTTAAGGCCAGCCCAAGTTTTCAGTGGTCACTCTTTGCATTTGTTTTCCAGTCCCCGTTGTTCGGACGTCGGGACACTATACAGCAATACGGGCAAATGGCCGCTTAGGGCTGGTGGATTCAGGGTTGGTGGTAAAACGGAAACCCGTAGGCCGATTGTTGGTGGTGCTGTGGGTAGGGTTCCATGTGAACGTTAAGGCCAGCCGAAATTTTCACTAGTCACTCTTTGCATTTGCTTTCCAGTCCCCGTTGTTCGGACTTCGGGACCCTATTCAGCAATATGGGCAAATGGCCGCTAAAGGGTTGGTAGATTCAAGGTTGGTGGTAAAACGGAAACCCGTAGGCCGATTGTTGGTGGTCCTGTGGGTAGGGTTCAGTGTGAGGGTTAAGGCCAGCCCAAGTTTTCAGTGTTCACTCTTTGCATTTGTTTTCCAGTCCCCGTTGTTCGGACGTCGGGACACTATACAGCAATACGGGCAAATGGCCGCTTAGGGCTGGTGGATTCAGGGTTGGTGGTAAAACGGAAACCCGTAGGCCGATTGTTCGTGGTGCTGTGGGTAGGGTTCCAGGTGAGGGTTACGGCCAGCCTAAGTTTTCAGTGGTCACTCTTTGAATTTTTTTTCCAGTCCCCGTTGTTTGTATCTTGGGACCCTATTCAGCAATACGGGCCAATGGCCGCTAAAGGGTTGGTAGATTCAAGGTTGGTGGTCAAACTGAAAACCGTAGGCCGATTGTTGATGGTGCTGTGGGGAGGGTTCCATGTGAGGGTTAAGGCCAGCCCAAGTTTACAGTGGTCACTCTTTGCATTTGTTTTCCAGTCCCCGTTGTTCGGAATTTGGGACACTATTCAGCAATACGGGCAAATGGCTGCTTAGGACTGGTATATTCAAGGTTGGTGGTCAAACGGAAACCCGTAGGCCGATTGTTGGTGGTGCTGTGGGTAGGGTTCCATGTGAGGGTTACGGCCAGCCCAAGTTTTCAGTGGTCACTCTTTGAATTTGTTTTGCAGTCCCCGTTGTTCGGACTTCGGGACCCTATTCAGCAATACGGGCAAATGGCCGCTTGGGGCTGGTAGATTCAAGGTTGGTGGTCAAACGGAAACCCGTAGGCCGATTGTTGGTGGTGCTGTGGGTAGGGTTCCATGTGAGGATGAAGGCCAGCCCAAGTTTTCAGTGGTCACTCTTTGCATTTGTTTTACAGTCCCCGGTATTCGGACTTCGGGACCCTATTCAGCAATACGGGCAAATGGCCGCTTAGGGCTTGTATATTCAAGGTTGGTGGTCAAACGGAAACCCGTAGGCCGATTGTTGGTGGTGCTGTGGGTAGGGTTCCATGTGAGGGTTAAGGCCAGCCCAAGTTTTCAGTGGTCACTCTTTGCATTTGTTTTCCAGTCCCCGGTATTCGGACTTCGGACCCTATTCAGCAATACGGGCAAATGGCCGCTTAGGGCTTGTATGTTCAAGGTTGGTGGTCAAACGGAAACCCGTAGGCCGATTGTTGGTGGTGCTGTGGGTAGGGTTCCATGTGAGGGTTAAGGCCAGCCCAAGTTTTCAGTAGTCACTCTTTGCATTTGTTTTCCAGTCCCCGTTGTTCAGACTTCGGGACCCTATTCAGCAATACGGGTAAATAGCCGCTTAGGGCTGGTATATTCAAGGTTGGTGGTCAAACGGAAACCCGTAGGCCGATTGTTGGTGGTGCTGTGGGTAGGGTTCAGTGTGAGGGTTAAGGCCAGCCCAAGTTTTCAGTGGTCACTCTTTGCATTTGTTTTCCAGTCCCCATTGTTCGGACTTCGGGACACAATACAGCAATACGGGCAAATGGCCGCTTAGGGCTGGTGGATTCAAGGTTGGTGGTAAAACAGAAACCCGTAGGCCGATTGTTGGTGGTGCAGTGGGTAGGGTTCTATGTGAGGGTAAGCCCAGCCCAAGTTTTCAGTGGTCACTCTTTGCATTTGTTTTCCAGTCCCCGTAGTTCGGACTTCGGGACCCTATTCAGCAATACGGGCAAATGCCGCTTAGGGCTGTTATATTCAAGGTTGGTGGTCAAACGGAAACCCGTAGGCCGATTGTTGGTGGTGCTGTTTGTAGAGTTCCATGTGAGGGTTAAGGCCAGCCCAATTTTTCAGTGGTCACTCTTTGCATTTGTTTGCGAGTCCCCATTGTTCGGACTGTGGGACCATATTCAGCAATACCAGCAAATGGCCGCTTAGGGCTGTTATATTCAAGGTTGGTGGTCAAACAGAAACCCGTAGGTCGATTGTTGGTGGTGCTGTGGGTAGGTTTCAGTGTGAGGGTTAAGGCCAGCCCAAGTTTTCAGTGGTCACTCTTTGCATTTGTTTTCCAGTCCCCGTTGTTCGGACTTTGGGACCCTATTCAGCAATACGGGCAAATGGCCGCTTAGGGCTGGTAGATTCAAGGTTGGTGGTCAAACGGAAACCCGTAGGCCGATTGTTGGTGGTGCTGTGGGTAGGGTTCCATGTGAACGTTAAGGCCAGCCGAAATTTTCACTAGTCACTCTTTGCATTTGCTTTCCAGTCCCCGTTGTTCGGACTTCGGGACCCTATTCAGCAATATGGGCAAATGGCCGCTAAAGGGTTGGTAGATTCAAGGTTGGTGGTCAAACGGAAACCCGTAGGCCGATTGTTGGTGGTCCTGTGGGTAGGGTTCAGTGTGAGGGTTAAGGCCAGCCCAAGTTTTCAGTGGTCACTCTTTGCATTTGTTTTCCAGTCCCCGTTGTTCGGACTTCGGGACCCTATACAGCAATACGGGCAAATGGCCGCTTAGGGCTGGTAGATTCAAGGTTGGTGGTCAAACGGAAACCCGTAGGCCGATTGTTGGTGGTGCTGTGGGTAGGGTTCCATGTGAACGTTAAGGCCAGCCGAAATTTTCACTAGTCACTCTTTGCATTTGCTTTCCAGTCCCCGTTGTTCGGACTTCGGGACCCTATTCAGCAATATGGGCAAATGGCCGCTAAAGGGTTGGTAGATTCAAGGTTGGTGGTAAAACGGAAACCCGTAGGCCGATTGTTGGTGGTCCTGTGGGTAGGGTTCAGTGTGAGGGTTAAGGCCAGCCCAAGTTTTCAGTGTTCACTCTTTGCATTTGTTTTCCAGTCCCCGTTGTTCGGACGTCGGGACACTATACAGCAATACGGGCAAATGGCCGCTTAGGGCTGGTGGATTCAGGGTTGGTGGTAAAACGGAAACCCGTAGGCCGATTGTTCGTGGTGCTGTGGGTAGGGTTCCAGGTGAGGGTTACGGCCAGCCTAAGTTTTCAGTGGTCACTCTTTGAATTTTTTTTCCAGTCCCCGTTGTTTGTATCTTGGGACCCTATTCAGCAATACGGGCCAATGGCCGCTAAAGGGTTGGTAGATTCAAGGTTGGTGGTCAAACTGAAAACCGTAGGCCGATTGTTGATGGTGCTGTGGGGAGGGTTCCATGTGAGGGTTAAGGCCAGCCCAAGTTTACAGTGGTCACTCTTTGCATTTGTTTTCCAGTCCCCGTTGTTCGGAATTTGGGACACTATTCAGCAATACGGGCAAATGGCTGCTTAGGACTGGTATATTCAAGGTTGGTGGTCAAACGGAAACCCGTAGGCCGATTGTTGGTGGTGCTGTGGGTAGGGTTCCATGTGAGGGTTACGGCCAGCCCAAGTTTTCAGTGGTCACTCTTTGAATTTGTTTTGCAGTCCCCGTTGTTCGGACTTCGGGACCCTATTCAGCAATACGGGCAAATGGCCGCTTGGGGCTGGTAGATTCAAGGTTGGTGGTCAAACGGAAACCCGTAGGCCGATTGTTGGTGGTGCTGTGGGTAGGGTTCCATGTGAGGATGAAGGCCAGCCCAAGTTTTCAGTGGTCACTCTTTGCATTTGTTTTACAGTCCCCGGTATTCGGACTTCGGGACCCTATTCAGCAATACGGGCAAATGGCCGCTTAGAGCTTGTATATTCAAGGCTGGTGGTCAAACGGAAACCCGTAGGCCGATTGTTGGTGGTGCTGTGGGTAGGGTTCCATGTGAGGTTAAGGCCAGCCCAAGTTTTCAGTGGTCACTCGTTGCATTTGTTTTCCAGTCCCCGGTATTCGGACTTCGGGACCCTATTCAGCAATACGGGCAAATGGCCGCTTAGGGCTTGTATATTCAAGGTTGGTGGTACAACAGAAACCCGTAGGCCGATTTTTGGTGGTGCTGTGGGTATGGTTCCATGTGAGGGTTAAGGCCAGCCCAAGTTTTCAGTAGTCACTCTTTGCATTTGTTTTCCAGTCCCCGTTGTTCAGACTTCGGGACCCTATTCAGCAATACGGGTAAATAGCCGCTTAGGGCTGGTATATTCAAGGTTGGTGGTCAAACGGAAACCCGTAGGCCGATTGTTGGTGGTGCTGTGGGTAGGGTTCAGTGTGAGGGTTAAGGCCAGCCCAAGTTTTCAGTGGTCACTCTTTGCATTTGTTTTCCAGTCCCCATTGTTCGGACTTCGGGACACAATACAGCAATACGGGCAAATGGCCGCTTAGGGCTGGTGGATTCAAGGTTGGTGGTAAAACAGAAACCCGTAGGCCGATTGTTGGTGGTGCAGTGGGTAGGGTTCTATGTGAGGGTAAGCCCAGCCCAAGTTTTCAGTGGTCACTCTTTGCATTTGTTTTCCAGTCCCCGTAGTTCGGACTTCGGGACCCTATTCAGCAATACGGGCAAATGCCGCTTAGGGCTGTTATATTCAAGGTTGGTGGTCAAACGGAAACCCGTAGGCCGATTGTTGGTGGTGCTGTTTGTAGAGTTCCATGTGAGGGTTAAGGCCAGCCCAATTTTTCAGTGGTCACTCTTTGCATTTGTTTGCGAGTCCCCATTGTTCGGACTGTGGGACCATATTCAGCAATACCAGCAAATGGCCGCTTAGGGCTGTTATATTCAAGGTTGGTGGTCAAACAGAAACCCGTAGGTCGATTGTTGGTGGTGCTGTGGGTAGGTTTCAGTGTGAGGGTTAAGGCCAGCCCAAGTTTTCAGTGGTCACTCTTTGCATTTGTTTTCCAGTCCCCGTTGTTCGGACTTTGGGACCCTATTCAGCAATACGGGCAAATGGCCGCTTAGGGCTGGTAGATTCAAAGTTGGTGGTCAAACGGAAACCCGTAGGCCGATTGTTGGTGGTGCTGTGGGTAGGGTTCCATGTGAGGATAAAGGCCAGCCCAAGTTTTCAGTGGTCAGTCTTTGCATTTGATTTCCAGTCCCCGTTTTTTGGATCTTGGGACCCTATTCAGCAATATGGGCAAATGGTCGCTAAAGGGTTGGTAGAGTCAAGGTTGGTGGTCAAACGGAAACCCGAAGGCCGATTGTTCGTGGTGCTGTGGGTAGGGTTCCATGTGAGGGTTACGGCCAGCCCAAGTTTTCAGTGGTCACTCTTTGCATTTGTTTTCCAGTCCCCTTTTTTCGGACCTCGGGACCCTATTCCGCAATATGGGCAAATGGCTGCTTAGGGTTGGTAGATTCAAGGTTGGTGGTCAAACAGAAACCCGTAGGCCGATTGTTGGGGGTGCTGTGAGTAGGAATCCATGTGAGGGTTAAGGCCAGCCCAAGTTTTCAGTGGTCACTCTTTGCATTTGTTTTCCAGTCCCCGTTGTTCGGACTTTGGGACCCTATTCAGCAATACGGGCAAATGGCCGCTTAGGGCTGTTATATTCAAGGTTGATGGTAAAACGGAAACCCGTAGGCGATTGTTGGTGGTGCTGTGGGTAGGGTTCTATGTGAGGGCTAAGGCCAGCCTAGGTTTTCAGTGGTCACTCTTTGCATTTTTTTTCTAGTCCCCGTTGTTCCGACTTCAGGACCCTATTCAGCAATACGGGCAAATGGCTGCTTAGGGCTGGTATATACAAGGTTGGTGGTCAAACGGAAACCCGTAGGCCGATTATTGGTTGTGCTGTGGGTAGGTTTCCATGTGAGGGCTAAGGCCAGCCCAAGTTTCAGTGGTCACTCTTTGCATTTGTTTTCCAGTCCCCGTTGTTAGGACTTCGGGACCCTGTTTTGCAATATGGGCAAATGCCTGCTTAGGGCTGGTATATTAAAGGTTGGTGGTCAAACGGAAACCCGTAGGCCGATTGTTGGTGGTAGTGTGGGTTGAGTTCAGTGTGAGGGTTAAGGCCAGCCAAAGTTTTTACTGGTCACTCTTTGATTTGTTTTCCAGTCCCCGTTTTTCGAGCTTCGCGACCCTTATTCAGCAATATGTGCAAATGGCCCCTTAGGGCTGGTAGATTTAAGGTTGGTGGTCAAACGGAAACCCGTAGGCCGATTGTTGGCGGTGCTGTGGGTAGAGTTCAGTGTGAGGGTAAAAACCAGCCCAAGTTTTCACTCGTCTCTTTGCATTTCTTTTCCAGTCCCCGTTGTTCGGACTTTTGGACCCTATTCAGCAATAAGGGCAAATGGCCGCTTAGGGCTGGTAGATTCAAGGTTGGTGTTCAAACGGAAACCCGTATGCTGATTGATGGTGGTGCTATGGGTTGAGTTCCATGTGAGGGTTAAGGCCAGCCAGGGTTTTTAGTGGTCACTTTTTGCATTTGTTTTCCAGTCCCCGTTGTTCGGGCTTCGGGACACTTATTCAGCAATATGGGCAAATGGACGCTTAGGGCTGGTGTATTCAAGGTTGGTGGTCAAACGGAAACCCCTAGGCCGATTGTTGGTGGTGCTGTGGGTAGAGTTCCATGTGAGGGCTAAGGCATAACCAAGTTTTCAGTGGTCACTCTTTGCATTTGTTTTCCAGTCCCCTTTTTTCGGACCTCGGGACCCTATTCAGCAATATGGGCAAATGGCCGCTTAGGGCTGATAGATTCAAGGTTGGTGGTCAAACGGAAACCCGTAGGCCGATTGTTGGTAATGCTGTGGGTAGGGTTCTATGTGAGGGCTAAGACCAGCCCAAGTTATCAGTGGTCAATCTTTGCACTTGTTTTCCAGTCCCCGTTGTTCGGGCTTCGGGACCCTATTCAGCAATACGGGCAAATGGCCGCTTAGGGCTGGTAGATTCAAGGTTAGTGGTCAAACGGAAACCCGTAGGCGGATTGTTGGTTATGCTGTGGGTAGGGTTCCTTGTGAGGGTTACGGCAAGCCCAAGTTTTCATTAGTCACTCTTTGCATTTGTTTTCTAGTCCCCATTGTTCGGACTTCGGGACCCTATTCAGAAATATGGGCAAATGGTCGCTAAAGGGTTGGTAGATTAAAAGTGTGTCGTCAAACGGAAACCCGTAGGCCGATTGTTGGTGGTGCTGTAGGTAGAGTTCCATGTGAGGGTTAAGGCCAGCCCAAGTTTTCAGTGGTCACTCTTTGCATTTGTTTTCCAGTCCCCGTTTTTCGGGCTTCGCGACACTTATTTAGCAATATGGGCAAATGGCCGCTTAGGGCTGGTATATTAAAGGTCGATGGTCAAACAGAAACCCGTAGGCCGATTGTTGGTGGTGCTGTGGGTAGGGTTCTATGTGAGGGCTAAGGCCAGCCCAAGTTTTCAGTGGTCACTCTTTGAATTTGTTTTCCAGTCCCTGTTGTTCGGACTTCGGGACCCTATTCAGCAATACGGGGAAATGGCCGCTTACGGCTGGTAGATTCAAGGTTGGTGGTCAAACGGAAACCCGTAGGCCGATTGTTGGTGGTGCTGTGGGTAGGTTTCCATGTGAGGGCTTAGGCCAGCCAAAGTTTTCAATGGTCACTCTTTGCATTTGTTTTCCAGTCCCCGTTGTTCGGACTTTGGGACCCTATTCAGCAATACGGGCAAATGGCCGCTTAGGGCTGGTAGATTAAAGGTTGGTGGTCAAACGGAAACCCGTAGGCCGATTGTTGGTGGTGCTGTGGGTAGGGTTCCATGTGAGGGTTACGGCCAGCCCAAGTTTTCACTAGTCACTCTTCGCATTTGTTCTCCAGTCCGTGTTGTTCGGACTTTTGGACCCTGTTCAGCAATACGGGCAAATGGCCGCTTAGGGCTGATAGATTCAAGGTTGTGGTCAAACGGAAACCCGTAGGCCGATTGTTGGTGGTGCTGTGGGTAAGGTTCCATGTGAGGGTTTAGCCAGCCAAAGTTTTCAGTGGTCACTCTTTGCATTTGTTTGCCAGTCCCCGTTGTTCGGACTTCGGGACCCTATTCAGCAATACGGGCAAATGGCCGCTTAGGGCTGGTATATTCAAGGTTGGTGGTCAAACAGAAACCCGTAGGCCGATTGTTGGTGGTGCTGTGGGTAGAGTTCCATGTGAGGGCTAAGGCATAACCAAGTTTTCAGTGGTCACTCTTTGCATTTGTTTTACAGTCCCCTTTTTTCGGACCTCGGGACCTAGGCCAGCCTAGGTTTTCAGTAGTCTCTCTTTGCATTTGTTTTCCATTCTGTGTTGTTCGGACTTTGGGAACCTATTCAGCAATACGGGCAAAAGGCCGCTTAACTGGTATATTGATGCCGAATTTTGCCCCAAAAGGCGAGAATAAACTGCCTCAAAGACTTGGTTTGAGTCAAATAGGCAGGAGGTATTTTATTAACGACGCGCGTCGGAGAAATCGCAAAGGGATTTCTGAATTCCCGTGACAAATGCAAGCCCTTTTATGCATTTTGATTACAGAATTACATCATAGTACATACATAATCATACATATGTATACAGAGATTTGGTATAGGCGGGGCGTAGGGCGGGGCCTTTCTTTTGAGGAGCATCTTAGTCGTCTTTCCGGTTTCCTTCATCATTGGCAGGGGGCGTCCTGTGAGTCTTCCTCCTTTAAACTTTTGTCCTCTTTCCTAATTTGGGCAATCTCCGATGTACTTGGCTTGGCCCCCATAGCTTGGCAGAGGCCTTTGGGTCAAGCCGACCTTGTTGGCTCTGAAATGCGCTGAGCTCTATCACTGCCTGTTCCTATCTCTCTTCCCTGCCATTGTGTTCCATTCCTTAACCAATTTATTGCTCTATGTGGTTTCCTAAACGCTGAGCTTTCTCCAGATGCTCTATATCCTATGCTTTAACCCATTATCTCTTGAAAGTAACTGTTTTAGGGGCTTCATTTCCCTCCTTTTCTTATAACTTACGAATTCTTTCGTCAAGTTCTAATCCTAAGGGGCGTTGATACGCCCGTACCATCGCCCAAATCATTTGGATCCTTTTCATCATGGATTTTAGCTTCCACCACAAGCATAAGTTCATAAGAGTTAGTAAAAGCATTGCTATAGTTATAATTAGTATCGGGTGCACCAGGTAGTGAAAAACCTGTGTTGCTGTCAGGGAGAATGCTGTAAAAATGTCCCACCAGTGATGTTGGCCTACTTGTTCTACTTCAGTCAGAACGTTTTTTATTTTTTCTGAGTTGTGTTCCACCTGCAGGACCGTGCGCTTAGCTGTTTGGTTTACCCTTTGCACCAGTCTCTTTACTTCCGGATGCACAAGCATCGCCTTGAGAACCTCAACATCCATACCTATCTGTAATTTTGGCAGCTCGTGGTACAAGTCGTACTCTGCGTTAATTAGCTGCTGAGTGGTTACGGGAGCGGTGTAGTTAAAATCGCAACCTATGATCCTGGTAAAGTTACATACACAGAAGTTAGTATTGTTAGTTTCCTCTTGGCAACTATCTACAGTTACGTTACTGCAAGCTGTTCTGACACAGGCACATCCATTCCCTATATAGTAAACTTGCGACCGTACTCTATTGTGTGAAAGCATTTCGAAAGTGCATACACTATTTTCAGTATCTAAGCATAAATCCTCTGCTTCCACTATAGCATTTTCGCAAATGTAACCTAATTGCCCCCTAGGAATACATGCTTCCGTACTAACAGACTGCCACTTGTTTTTAGCGTTGTCATAACTCGCCCAGACATTATGATCCACTGGCCTAACAAGGACATTCTGATGTACCGTCCCTAGGGTAAGGATAGGGAAAATCGTCTTCTCTTCTGCAGCCCCAATGGTGAGAACATAGGCCTCAATGTGCTCATGTTGTGGCACATAAGTGAAGTTTACTAATTGCCTTTACTAATCCTTCAACATAGTTTCCCTTACTTCCTGGGGCAACGTCCCTGACATTCCTTCTCTCATTATTCCTGCCGCCACCGATTGCACCCACTGTTGTGTCTGTACGCATTGGATGGCAAGCGCAGTTTCCTTGCTAATGTCTCCTGTATAGCCGGCAATTTTAACGAAATCTTCTGCAGTATGGTTCGCTACCAGAGTTAATAATCTAACTACCAGTGATTGTGTTTCTGCTAATGTAAGCATGGATGAGCTCAGGGGCACTTTTAGTTTTCCTAAGTTAGAGGTAACGGTACTCAATTTGTTTACCAACACCTCCTGATCTATGGTATTCAATATTCCAAATCCAGTGCCAACCCACCCACTGATATCCCTTTGTGTTCGTCTATGATAGGACCTAGTTGCTAGCCATGCATTCCAACCTTTAAGGCTCTGTTGTATAAATGGCTGACAATCCTTTTGTAGGTGGGTGATATTGGTCTGGATATTCACCTGCACCTTTTTCAGAGAATACGTAGGGTCTAGTAGTAGTTTTAGTTCGTTTGATCTCCTTATCACCTGGGGCCCTATAAAGGTTAAGTTATGTACTTTTCTACATTCAATTGGTGGAGTAGTTTCCTGGGGCAAGTCTAGATTCGGGTACAATGGAACCATGTCTCCCGGTAGTGCAATCTTATACCCAACAGCACGCCTAGGGAAGTTAAAACCTCGCTCCAGTGTTTTCAACTCCCTTTCACATGTGAACTGCACCGACTGATCCAACCTAAATGCTAGCTCACACCAGGCTTTCCTTTCCTTAGGACCATTGGATGCTACAATCTTTCCTGCAGGTACGAGAAGGGGGTGAGGATTAAAGGTCATATTCTGGGGATGTAATTCCCCAAGCGCATCCTCCCTATAAATTACTGAATTCCGAGGTTGTGATCCAGGTGGATCTTCCCTGAAGTCACTCCACTGACATGAAATTGGGCCCTTTTGCTGACGCCAGATTGTAGGTTTGCCCATTTTCACTGGACTAAAGGTGATTAAGTCATGTTCAGACTCTTCCGCCAGGGGTTGGATTGTTAGCACTAGCCGCCTGGTTTCTCCTATTGGATCAAGCTCTCGACACCCAATTTGGATTTGGTCCCCCTTATATGCTAGTATGCTGGGCTGATGCCATACTTCTCTCGCGTATGGCTGATTATTACGTAGGGCATAAACCTCAAAATATGGTCCTTTCGGGTCCCTGTCCAACTCCGGATGGATACACTGGTGTGCGTTAGACCATGGGTCCATTGGGGCAGGGTTTTGGGGAAGAACTATACTTATCAAGAGTCCAATGATCAGGATGGTAGAGGTCTGAAGTGGAGTCCGGGTCATGGTGTCTACTCCTCTTGTTTACTCTCCGGTGCTTTCTTGACCCGTGAGTAATGGATCCACGTAGGTCGCTCCTTGATCCGAACCGCGGTGGAGGTGGTCAGCAGCACTTGGAAAGGTCCCTCCCACTTCTCTTGTAGGGGTTTTCCTAAGAGATTCTTAACATACACCCAATCACCGGGATTAAACGGATGCAACTTACAGTCAGGTTGTTTAGGTTGGTGATCAATTACCACCGTAGCATTTTTGTCGAATTGCTTCCCCACCATAATCACATAGTCATAAATATACTGATTACCTATTTGATCTACAGCGTCCCCATTTACAGTTTGCATAGCGTAAGGTCTGCCATATAGAATTTCAAATGGGCTTAACCTTTCTTTTGACCTTGGTTTGACTCTCAGCCTAAGCAGAGCAATAGGCAAAGCTTGATACCACTGCCAATTAGTCTCCTGGCATATTTTGGCAATCTGCTGTTTGATAAGATGATTCATCTTTTCCACTTGCCCACTAGCCTGTGGACAGTAAGGCGTATGTAATTGCCATTTAATCTGTAACGCTTTGCTTATCGCTCTTACCACTTTTGCACAGAAATATGTACCTCTATCCGAGGAAATACTCTTCGGTACCCCAAACCGTGGAATAATTTCATTCAATAGCACTTTAGTTACTTCTCTTTCCTTGTTCGTTCTGCAAGGGAATGCTTCAGGCCACCCAGAAAATGTATCAGTTAACACCAAGAGGTACTTATACCCCCCTTTCCTTGGGAGTTCAGAGAAATCAATCTGCCACACTTCCCCTGGGAATTTTCCTCTAGCAATTACTCCCTGGTGTACTTTTGTTCCCGTGTTTGGATTATTTTTCAAACGGCGCTCACATTGGGATGTAACCTGTTTTACTGCTGTGAATA
>JALBCY010000312.1:0-33467 GCA_023079485.1 Archilochus colubris | reverse complement strand
GGTATTTTTTTGGCCATTATTCCCATTTTCAGGGCCGGATGCTCTTCCTGGCAGCTGCCACTCCAGACCCCCCCAGCCTAGGGGAGGAGGGGGGGGGATTTCTTCTTGCCCCCTCCCCAATTATTCCGGAGGAATTAAGGGCAGAAAGAAGGAAAAATCCTCTTTTTTTTTATTATTTTTTTCCTTTTGTATTGCTCAGGGCTGGGCAATTTGGGAGGGGGGAGAACGAAACAGCCCCCCAGGGAAGGAGCAGAGCCTCCAATAAAAAGCAATTCCCCCCCCTGCGCCCATAAAAATCTCCATTTTCTTGGGAAAAAAGACGAGAAGAGGGAAAACGAGAGAGAATTTATGGCCTGGGCACCTTGCCCTCCAACCCCAAACCCTTTTCCCTTCACCAAGATGCTGCTTGGGTTCCCCCCCCCCCCTTTTTGGGAGCCCCTCTTAATTCCTTCCCAATTAATTCCCTGATTAAGCACTCAGGAACTTAAAGAAGCTGAAAGCCAGTTGGGATTGGGGAATTCCGGGAAGTTTTTAAATGATTATTGGGGTTTTTTTTGATGGTTTGGGGTTTTTTTTCAGGCTGATTAAAGCCTCCTGCTCCCCCCCCCCAAAAATAAAAATAAAAATAAAAATAAAAATAAAAATAAAAATAAAAATAAAAATAAAAATAAAAGCTCAGGGAGAGGGGAAATCCCAGAAATCCTCCTGAATTCCTAAAAAATGGGTTTTTTTCCTTAAAAGCCAACGCGTTTGGCTTCGTTTCTGAGGTGCAGTCAGAATAAAAATAAAGATATTTATGGATAAATCTCAATTCTTTTTCCTTTCCCCCCCCCCCGCTTTTAGAGGCGCAATTGGAGCTGCGGAAAAGCCGGGATATCCCCGCCTGTCCCTCAGCCAGGTACGCGCCAACCCGCGTAATGCTGCGCAGGTTTCACCCCCACAGCACCTCCGGGTGATCGCTTTGCAGTAGAAATAAAACCCCCCCCCTCCTTTAAACACCCCCCACCCACTCCAGTCCTGCTTTATCCCTATTTTATCCCTATTTTATCCCTAATTCTTCCGATTTATCCCGATTTTATCCCCTTTCATCTCAATTTTATCCGATTTCGTCCCATTTTATTCCAATTTCTTCCTATTTTATTCCCATTTTCCTCTTATTTTCTCCCAATTTATTCCCGTTTCCTCCCAATTTATTCCCATTTCCTCCCAATTTTTTCCCATTTTATCCCAATTTCCTTTTATTTTCTCCCAATTTCTTCCCATTTTATTCCAATTTCTTCCTATTCCTTCCCATTTTTTCCTATTCCTTCCCAATTTCGTCCCATTTTCTCCCAATTTCTTCCCATTTTACTCCAATTTCTTCCTATTTTATTCCCTATTTCCTTTTATTTTCTCCCGGTTTCTTCCCATTTCCTCCCAATTTCGTCCCATTTTATCTCAATTTCCTCTTTTTTCTCCCAATTTCTTCCCATTTTATCCCAATTTCCTTTTATTTTCTCCCAATTTCTTCCCATTTTATCCCAATTTCTTCCTTTCTCCCAATTTCTTCCTATTTTATTCCCTATTTCCTTTTATTTTCTCCCAGTCTCTTCCCATTTCCTCCCAATTTCGTCCCATTTTATCCCAATTTCCTCTTTTTTCTCCCAATTTCTTCCCATTTTATCCCAATTTCCTTTTATTTTCTCCCAGTTTCTTCCCATTTCCTCCCAATTTCTTCCCATTTTATTCCAATTTCTTCCTATTTTATTCCCATTTTCCTTTTATTTTCTCCCAGTTTCTTCCCATTTCCTCCCAAATTCGTCCCATTTTATCCCAATTTCCTCTTTTCTCTCCCAATTTCTTCCCATTTTATTCCAATTTCTTCCCATTTCCTCCCAATTTCTTCCTATTTTATCCCATTTTCCTTTTATTTTCTCCCAATTTCGTCCCATTTTCTCCCAATTTCTTCCTTTCTCCCAATTTCTTCCTATTCCTTCCCATTTTTTTCTTATTCCTTCCCAATTTCTTCCTGTTTTATCCCATTTTCCTCTTATTTTATCCCAATTTCTTCCTATTTCCTCCCTATTTCTTCCTATTTTATTCCCATTTTCTTCCCATTTTATCCCATTTTCCTCTTTTTTTCTCCCAATTTCTTCCCATTTCCCCCAATTTCTTCCCATTTTCTCCCAATTTCCTCCTTTTTTCTCCCAATTCCTTCCCATCCCTCCCAATTCCTTCCCATTTCCCCCTTTTCCTCCCCACTTACCCCAAACCCCCCCTGCTTTCCCCCCACCTCATCACCCTTCCTCCCCACCTTTATTTCGGGACGAGGAGGAGGAGGGGACGGGCCCAGACGAGATAAACCCAACCCAACCCCTAAAACCCCTCCAATCCTCCCCAAATCCCCTCCCGGGCTCCTTCAAGAGCTTCTCAATATTTAAAGAAGAGCCGGAAAGATGTTTACATCCAGGTTGGCTCCGCATTAACCGGGTCACGACCCCAGCTCTGGACAAAAGAACCTTTTTTTTGGGTATTTTTGTTATTTTTTATTATTTTAGGGCGGCCCCAAAAATCCAGGGAAGGTTTTGGGGTGATTTCATCCTTCTTTTTCCCAGCAATCCCATTTTCAAGGGATTTTAAAGGGATTTTTCGGAAGATTTTCTCCTTTTTTTTTCTTTTTTTAGGGTTTTTTTAACATCCTCTCAACCTTCTTTGGGGGGGGGCGAAATCACCTCCAGCCCCAACCTGCTCAGGAAGGGTTAAAAAACCCCAAAAAACCCCAAATTGCAGCAAAATCCGCTTTTTAAATGGGTTTATTCCCCCTCTTTGCCCTCCCCCCCCCCTTTTTTCACCTCTTTTTCCTCCTTTTTCACCTCTTTTTCCACCTTTCCGCTCTTAAAATTCGGGTGAAGCTTCGCTGAGGTTGGAAAAGGTTGAAATTAGGAAGAAATGGTTCAAAATACCCCAAAAAATCAGCCGGGAAGGGGCTGGGCTGCCCCAAAGAAGCGGATTTTTTAATTAGAAATCATAATTAAAATAATAATTATTATTTAGACCGCGGGTTTAAAGCACGAGGGGAGGCGAAACCTTGGGGGATTTTCCCCCATTTGGGGTTCAGGAAAAAAACCCCAAGAAACCAACCCCGAGTAGAGCCCGGGAGCTGCTTTAATTAGCAGAAATACTTATTAGCCATTAATACGCGCGGCCTGCCCGCTAATGAGCTCTAAGTGCGCCGAGTCCTCATTAGCCACGACTGGGTCTCATTTACCACGCTGGAAATGAGCTGCTCTGTCACGATAGCTGCCGATAGCCATGGCAATAAAGGCTTTTTTTCCCTTCTTTTTTTTCCTTTTTCTTCTTTTTTCTTCTTTTTTTTTTTTCCTTCTTTTTTTTTTCTTCTTTTTTTCTTTTCTTTTTTCCTTTTTCCTTCTCTTTTTTCTCTTTTTTTTTCTTCTTTTTTTCTTTTTTTTTTTTTTCTCCTTTTTTCTTCTTTTTTCTTCTTTTTTTTCCTTCTTTTTTTCTTCTTCTTTTCTTCTTTTTTCTTTTCTTTTTTTCCTTTTTCTTTTTTCTTTTTTCTTTTTTTTTTCTTCTTTCTTCTTCTTTTTTCTCCTTTTTCCTTCTTTTCTTTTCTTTTCTTTTCTTTTCTTTTCTTTTCTTTTCTTTTCTTTTCTTTTCTTTTCTTTTCTTTTCTTTTCTTTTCTTTTCTTTTCTTTTCTTTTCTTTTCTTTTCTTTTCTTTTCTTTTCTTTTCTTTTCTTTTCTTTTCTTTCTTTTCTTCTCTTCTCTTCTCTTCTCTTCTCTTCTCTTCTCTTCTCTTCTCTTCTCTTCTCTTTTCTCTTCTTTTCTTTTCCTTCTCTTTTCTCTTCTTTTTTTTCTTTTTTTCTTCTTTTTTTTCTTTTTCTTTTTTTTCCTTCTTTTTTCTTTTCTTCTTTTTTCTTCTTTCTTCTTTTTTCTCCTTTTTTCTCCTTTTATCTTCTTCTTTTTATTCTTTTTTCCTTCTTTTTTTTCTTCTTTTATTCTTCTTTTTTTCTTTTCTTTTTTCTTTTTTTTTTCTTCTTCTTTCTTCCTCTTTTTTCTTCTCTTTTCTCTTTTTCTTCTTTTTTCTTCTTCTTTTTCTTTTCCTTTCCTTCTCTTTTCTCTCTTTTTTTTTTCCCTTTTTTCTTCTTTTTTTCCTTTTTTTCTTTTTTTTTTCCTTCTTTTTTTCTTTTCTTCTTTTTTCTTCTTTTTCTCCTTTTTCTTCTTTTTTTTTTCTTCTTTCTTTTTCTTTTTCTTTTTCTTTTTCTTTTTCTTTTTCTTTTTCTTTTTCTTTTTCTTTTTCTTTTTCTTTTTCTTTTTCTTTTTCTTTTTCTTTTTCTTTTTCTTTTTCTTTTTCTTTTTCTTTTTCTTTTTCTTTTTCTTTTTTTTTTCTGTGTTTTTTTCTTCTTTCCCCAGCTCCCCCCTCAGCTCCCCCTCTGAAACCGGGAAACACCCCAGAAATTCCTCACCTCTTCCCCCACTTTGGGGCAATTTCTGACTTTATTGATGATTTTTTTTTCCTCTCCCCCCAACCCCCCCCCAAATTAAAATCCCCCCCAAGAAACGATCCAAAGGGGATTTAAATGGGGGGGGGAGAGAAATAAGAATTTAGGGGTCTGAGCCCCAAACCCCCCAACCCCCCCCATTTATTTATTTTATTTATTTTAAGGGATTTGGGGGTTTTGTAGGAATTTCCAGACCCAATTTCTCCCCTGTGGGGGCAGAAAAGGGAGGGGGAGAGGAGAGGAACCCCCCCCCCAAGACCCCCAGCCCAAGCGATCCGGGGTGGGGGGGGCCAGATGTGTGTTGGGGGGTCCAGATGTGTCTTGGGGGTCCCAGATGTGTGTTTGGGGGGGCCAGATGTGTGTTGGGGGGGTCAAGATGTGGGGGTGCCCAAGGATGGGGGCTGCCCAGATGTGGGGGGGGGTCCAGATGTGTTTTGGGGGGCCAGATGTGTCTTGGGGGGGGGGGGCAGATGTGTTTTGGGGGGGTGTCCAGATGTGGGGGTGCCCAAGGATGGGGACTGCCCAGATGTGGGGGGTGGGGGTACCCAGATGTGTGTTGGGGGGGGCAGATGTGTCTTAGGGGGGCCCCAGATGTGGGGGAGTCGGGGGGGGGGTGCCCAGATGTGCTGCGGGTGCCGTTCTGCGGGGTTGGGGGGGGAGCGGGGGGGTCCTCTCCAGATGTTGGGGTGCAGCTGGTTGGGGCCGTCCAGATGTGATTGGGGGGGGGGGGGGTGTTGTCCAGATGTGTGTTGGGGGGGGTGATGTTGCCGCCCAGATGTTTGGTGTCACAGTGGGGGGGGGGTGTCCAGATGTGGGGTGTCCCCCCCATGGAGCCACCCAGATGTTTGGTGTCACGGGGGGGGGGGGGGGTCGGGGGTGTCCCCGTGGCACCTCAGATGCCCCCCCAGATGTTGTGACCCCCCCTTGGCTGCCCCTTCCCCCAAAAGGGGGGGGTGACACCAGAGGTGACACCGCAGGTGCCACCCCCTCACCACCTTCCAGATGTGGGGTGCCCCCCCCTCCCCCTCCCTACCTCCCCCCCCGGGTCTTGTTCCATCCCCAGCACCCCTGGGGGGGTTTGGGTGCTCCCACCCCCCCGGAACCCCCCCGGAACCCCCCCGGAACCCCCCCGGAACCGCCCCGTCACCATGGCAATGCGGAGCGGGAGCAGAACCTGCGGCCCGGCCTCGTCTCTGCAGCTCCGCGGTTCGCGGAGGAGGAGCTGCTGGGGGGGGGTTTATTTTATTTTATTACTTTTTATTTCATTTCATTTTATTTCATTTTGGTTTATTTTACTTTATTTATTTTAATTTAATTTAATTTAATTTAATTTAATTTTATTTTACTTTATTTTATTTTATTTTAATTTTATTTTATTTTATTTCATTTTATTTTATTTTATTTTATTTTATTATTTTAATTTATTTAATTTAATTTATTTTAATTAATTTTATTTTACTTTATTTTACTTTATTTTATTTTATTTCGTTTTATT
Source organism: Archilochus colubris (assembly GCA_023079485.1). Lineage (NCBI taxonomy): Eukaryota > Metazoa > Chordata > Aves > Apodiformes > Trochilidae > Archilochus > Archilochus colubris. Next base: position 27,474 of record JALBCY010000312.1, on the reverse strand, counting down.
TTGTTTTGTTTTATTTTATTTCATTTCATTTTTATTTTACTTTATTTTATTTTATTTTTATTTCATTTTATTTTATTTTATTTCGTTTTGTTTTATTTTATTTCATTTCATTTTTATTTTATTTCATTTCATTTCATTTATTTTATTTTATTTTATTTTATTTTACTTTATTTTACTTTTATTTCATTTTATTTCATTTTATTTCATTTTACTTTATTTTATTTCATTTCATTTCATTCATTCATTTCCTATTTTATTTTTTTAATTCTTCTTTTTGATTTCTTCACTTTCCAAGTTAATTCTGATTTCCAGCCCGTCCTTCCCGAGACGTTTCCATTTCTCCTCCTTTTCCTTCTCCTTCCCACTCCCAAATTCCATTTCCCACCCCATTTCCCTCCCTTTCCTTCCCCTCTTTCCCTTTCCCTCATTTTCCACCCATTTTTTACCATTTCCCCCCCTTTTTCCCCCCCTTTACCCCTTTAACCCCTCCCCATTCCCTCTCCTCACTCCCTCCATCCCTTTATCCCCTTCCCACCCCAGCCCCCACTCCACGCGTGTCTGTGTGGCCACGCGGACCCCCCCCTCCCCTCATTAATTAACCCCTCAATTAACACCCCCGATTCCGAGTCATTCATTTCATTTTTATTCCTTTTTTTTTTGCCCCCCCTCCCTCAGCTCCTTTCCTCCCCTTCCCACGCGTGTGCACGACGCGAGCGTGGGACCCGTGCACAACACGAGCGTGGGACCCGTGCACGACACGAGCGTGGGACCCCGCACACGCGTGTGCAAACCCCCCGTGCACGTCGCCGACACGCGCAGAGTGGGGGGGCTCTCATGCTCAGCCCCCCCCACGCGTGTCTCAGGGGTGTCCCACGCGTGTCTGGAGCCCCCCCCAAAAAATCCCTTTGAGGGGATGCGGGGGGGGGGGGCGAAACTTTGGGGTCCTCCCACCCTCTATTTTAAGGGGTGGGGGCGCCCACTCGGGGAGTGGGGGGGACCCCCAGATAAGGGGGGGTGCGTGGGGGGTTTGGGGGGGAGGAGATGGGGGGTGGGAGGGGGGACCCCAGAAATGAAGGGGGAGGATTTGGGGGGCAACGGTTTGGGGGGGGCCTGAGTGGGGGAGTAAGGGGGGGTGGAGGAGCTGGGGGAGGGGTGAGGTGGGGGGAGGACCTGGGGGCGGAAATTCCTCCTGTGCGAGAAATAAAATTAATTAAAATTGAATTAAAATAAATAAATAAATTAATTAATAAATTAATTAATTATTAATTAATAATTAATAAATAAATTAATTATTAATTAAAAATGAAAATGAAAATGGAAATAAAAATGGAAATTAAAATGAAAACATGAAAATAAAATAAAAATAAAAATAATAACATTAAAAAATAAAAATGAAAATAAAAATAAAAATAAAAAATGAAAATGAAAATAAAATAAAAATAATAATAATAATAAAAATAAAAGTATTAATAATAGTAATAAAAATAAAAATTAAAATAAAATAAAAATAAAAAAATAAAAATGAAAATAGAAAATAAAAATAAAAAATGAAAATCAAAAAAGAAAATGAAAATAAAATGAAAATAAAAATGAAAATAAAAATGAAAATAAAAATTAAAATTAAATATAATAATAATAAAATAATAATAAATAATAATAATAAATAATAAAAATAAATAAATAAATAAATAAATAATAAATAATAAAAATAATAATAAAATAATAATAAAATAAAAGTGAAAATAAAAATAAAATAGAAATAGAAATAAAAATGAAAATGAAAAATGAAAATAGAAATAAAAATAAGAATAAAATAAAAATATTAATAATAATAAAAATAATAATGAAAATGAAAATAAAAAATGGAAATGAAAATAAAATGAAAATTAATAAATAAATAAAAATAAAAATGAAAATAAAAATTAAACCAGAAATATTATTAATAATAAAAATGAAAATGAAAATAAAATAAAAATGAAAATAAAAAATATTAATAATAATAAAATGAAAATGAAAATAAAATAGAAATAAAAATAATAAAAATATTAATAATAAAAACTAATGAAAATGGAAACGAAAATGAAAAAATAAAAATAAATAGAAAAATGAAAATAAAAATAAAATAGAAATAGAAATAGAAATAAAAATTAATAAAAATATTAATAATAATAATAAAAATAATAATGATAGTGAAAATAAAAATGAAAATAAAAATAAAATAGAAATAAAAATGCAAAAATAATAATGATAATAATAATAATAATCAAGAGGAAGAAGGGTTCACAAGGGCAGCAAATTGAATACTAAAAGTGGGAAGAAGGGGAAAAGGAACAATGAATCCGAATTAGCGATAATAACATTAATAACCAGATAATAATCGGGATAATGGAATAATAAGAGGAATAAGGAGGCTGAGAAGGAGGGAGTGGTGAGAGAGAATCACGGAGAGAAACACGGCAAGGGGGGAAAGATCAGGAGATCGGTGAGAGATAATAATGATAATAATAATAATAATAATAATAATAATAATAATAATAATAATAATAATAATAATAGGAATAATAATAATGATATTAATAATAATAGGAATAATAAATTAGTAATAGCAATAGGAATAATGAATTAAATAAAGATCAGAGTGAGAATGGAAATGAAAAAATAAAAATAGGAAAATAGTGGAATAATAAAAATAATAATAATAAAATAATAATAATAATAATAGTAATAATAATAATAATAATAATAAAGAAAAATAATAATGAAAAATAAAAGATTAATAAAAATAAAAATAGTGATAAAATAGTTATGATAATAAAAATACAAAGAAAAATAAAAATTAGAAGAAAAATAATAAGAATAATAAAATTAATAATAATAATAAATTAGTAATAGCAATAGGATTAATTAATTAAAGAAAGGTCAGAGTGAGAATGGAAATGAAAAAATAAAAATAGAAGAGTAATTAAAGTGGAATAATGAAAATAATAATGAAAATAATAAAGATAATAATAATAATTAAAAAATTAATAAAATAATAATAAAATAAAGAAAATATAATGAAATAATAAAATAATGAAATAATAAAATAATAATGAAATAGTAAAAATAAATAATAAAATATTAATAAAAATAATACAAATAATGATAAAATAGTAATAATAATAATAAAAATAATAATAAAAGTAATAATAAAAATAATAAAATTAATAATAATAATAAATTAGTAATAGCAATAGGAATAATTAATTAGATAAAGGTCAGAGTAAGAATGGAAAGAAGAAAACAAAAATAGAAAAAGAACTAAAATGGAATAATAAAGAAAATAATAAAATAATAAGAAAATTAATAAGAAAAAAGAAAAATAATAAAAAAGAAGAAAAATAACAAAAATAAAAGTAATAATGAATATAATTAAAGTAATAATAAAATAAGAACAATAATAATATAAATAAATAAAAATAATAAAATGAATAATGAAATTAATAATAATAATTAAAAATTAATAATATTAAAATAAAATTATTAATATTAATAATAATCCCAAAGTTCAATTAATAAGAAAAACCTGGGGGTAGAGGGAGGACTTCTGGGGCTCCAACCTCTCCCCCTTTCCCCCCCGCGCTATCCCCGCGCATGCGGAGCGGAGCCTTGACCCCGCGGCCACACGGGGCTGACGTGGGCGGCCCGGGGCGGGGTTGTGGGGGGTGCGGAGAGGCGCGGAGCGATGAGGGGGTTCCTGCAGCCCCTCTGCGCGCATGGGAGGGGAATTGGGGATGCGCGGGGGTTCCGCGGGCGCGGAGCTTTGTAGGCTTTGAATCCGGGAGAGTTTTGAGTTCGTTCCGCCCGGAAATGGGGAAATGAATCGAGGGAGGGGGCGGAGCTGGGGGGGGTTGGGGGGTTCGGGGCTTTTGGGGCTTTTTGGGGGGGGTTGGGGTTTTTTTGGGGGGTTTTGGGGTTTCTTGGGGCTTTTCTTGGGTCTTTTTGGGGGTTTTTTTAGGTTTTTTTGGGGTTTTGGGGGTTGTTTTTTTGGGTTTTTGGGGTTGGGTTTTTTTAGGGGTTTTTGGGGAGTTTTTGGGGGTTGGGGCTTTTTGGGTTTTTTGGGGTTTTGGGGTTTTTTTGGGTTTTCTTTTGAGGGGGTTTGGGGTTTTTTGGGTTTTTTTTGGGGCTTTTGGGGGGGATTTTTTGGGGTTTTTGGGGGTTTTTTTTGGGTTCTTTTTTAGGTTTTTTTCCTGGGGGGGGTTGGGGTGTTATGGGGTTTTTTTAGGGTTTTTAGGGGGGGTTTTGGGGGGATTTTTTGGGGATTTTTCTTGGGGTTTTTTAGGGGGTTTTGGGTTTTTTTGGGGGGGTTTGGGGGTTTTTTTAGGGTTTTTTTGTTTGTTTTTTGGGGGGGGTTTAGGTTTTTTTGGGTTTTTTTGGGGGTGGAGGTTTTGGGGGGTTTCTTTGGGGGGGTTTTGGGGTTTTTTTGGGGGGGGCTGGGGTTTTTTTAGGGTTTTTGGGGGGATTTTTTTGGGATTTTTCTTGGGATTTTTTTAGGGTTTTTTGGGGGTTTTTCTTGGGGTTTTTAGGGGGGTTTGGGGGATTTTTTTGGGGGGGCTTTTAGGGTTTTTTGGGGGTTTTGGGGTTTTTTTGGGGGGGGTTTTGTTTTTTTTGGGGGGGTTTTGGGGGGGATTTTTCTTGGGTTTTTTTTAGGGGTTTTTTGGGTTTTTTTTGGGGGGAGTTGGGGTTTTTTTGGGGGGGGCTCTGGGGGTTTTTTTTTGGGGGGGGTTGGGGTTTTTTGGCGTCTTTTTGGGGGGGATTTTTTGGGGATTTTTCTTGGGGTTTTTTTAGGGTTTTTTTGGGGTTTTTTTGGGGGGGGTTTTGGGGTTTTTTTGGGGGGGGTTTTGGGGCTTTTTAAATGAAATCTTAATTACTATTAATTGCAAGAGGCTCCTAACAACCCAAGGCAAAGCGGATCCCAAGGAATCCGCAGCAAGAGGAGGAGGAGGAGGGGGAGGAGTTCAGCGCAACCCCCCCCCAAACCAAACCCCAAACCAAACCCCAAACCAAACCCCAAACCAAACCCCCCCAAACCAAACCCCCCCAAACCAAACCCCCCCAAACCAAACCCCCCCAAACCAAACCCCAAACCAAACCCCAAACGCGCTCAGGGTTCAAATAATTCCAATTATTCCGCCAGGAGGAAAAAGCCGCGGATGTTCCGCGCTGCCTTTTTTTGGGGAAATCACTGAAATCTGAAACTCGGAGTCGGGATAAGAGGGAGGGAGGGGGGGGAGGGGATCAAAGACCCCCCCGGGTTTAAAAGGAGTAAAAAAAAAATAATAATAATAAAAAAAGGGATTTTTCAGCATTTCTTGGAGGTTTTGGGGTGAGTTTGGGGCTGGTTTGGGGTTGGGTTTTTTTTCTTCTTTTTTTTTCCCTGTTTGGGTTGGGAATTTTCTGGCTCTTGGGAAAAGAAAAGGAGAAGAAAATCAGAATAATCATAATTAAAAAGGGAGAATCTGGAGAGAGGATTTAGGATGGGAAAGGAAAGGTGGAGAAGGGGGGAAGGAAATCTATAATTTATAATGATAAGTTTTATTTTAATAATAAAATAAAATAATAAATAATTTTATAATAATCTTTATTTAATTTATAGAGATCAATTAGATAGAAATTGATGTATAATTAGAGGTTATTTATTTTATATATAATATAAATATATCATTTAATATCCAAATTATACAGTATATAGTTTATATAATATATAATTTATATAATATATAATTTAGATAATATATAATTTAGATAATATATATTTTATAAAATATATAATTGATATAATGTATAATTTATATAATATATAACTTAGATAATATATAATTTATATTAAATGGAATATATTAAAGAGAATATATTAAATATAAAATATATGAAATATAATATATTAAATATAAAATATATTAAATACAATATATTAAAGAGAATATATTAAATAGAATATATATTAAATAGAATATATAAAATATAATATATTAAATATAATATATTAAAGAGAATATATATTAAATAGAATATATATTAAATAGAATATATTAAATAGACTATATTACACATTAAAAATCCCTATAATTCGCATTTTAGAGATTATATTTTCTATAATACGTATTTATTCTAATATTAACTATAACATAAACCACACGCTCTATATTATAGATATAAAAATCTATTCTTATTTATTAGAAAATACATTAAAAACCCTGAGTTTCTATTAAAAGAGCTCAGGAAATAGAGAATATAAATGAAAATAAACAAGAAATCCGAAACTATTCCCCAGATTCCACCAAGATCCAACCCGGGAGGGGGAACCCGCAGCGCTCCCAGCACCAAACTCGCGTTTCCAACACACCAAAAATCAGATTTTTTCCCCAATTCGCAGCCCGGAGCCCCAGAAAAAAAAAAAGGAAAATAAAGAACATTCCCCTCCCAACCCCCCCCGCGGGAATTCCGCACCCCCCGCCTCTCACCTCGTCCCCAAAATTCCCTTTTTTTCCCCTAAAATCCCCCCCAGCGAGCAGAAGCTTCCCGGGTTTTGCTTCGCTTCAGCTCCGGAGTTTTTTCCCAAAATCCCTTTTTTTTTGGGGCTTTTTCCCCTCCCCCTCCTCCTCCCCCTCCCCCACTCCGCGTTTTTCACCTACCAGCGCGTAAAAAAACCCCTATTTTTAACTTAAATCCCAAATCTTCTCCATTTCCACCCAAACTGCGGCTGCTTCCTTCCCGCGGCTGCGATTTTGGGGTTTTTTTTCCTGAGAATCGAAGATTTTCCCGATTTTTTTTTTTTTAGGGTTTTTTTCCTTCCGTCTTCTGATTTTTGGGTGGGTTTTGTTGGTTTTGGGGTTTTTTTTTCAAGCTGAAATCTCTTCCGGGGGCAGAGGGAGGAACCGGCTGCTCCCTCCCCCCCCCCCTTCCTGGTGACTGGAGAGACAAAAAGGAGGAAAAAAGGTTAAAAAAAAAGAAAATAAATGGAATTCTGAAATGGAGGAGGGAAGGATTGAGGAAATGGAGGAGGAAAATGGGAGAAATAGGGAAATAAAGGAGAAAAATGGGGGAAAATGTGGAATTTAGGGGGAGGAAAGGTTAAGGGTGGGAAGAAAAAAAAGGTTGAAAATGGAGAAATGGTGGAAAATAAAAAATAAAGGTTAAAAAAGGAGGAAAAGGGATAGGAATGGTAAAAGAAAAAGGATTAAAAATAGGGGAGAAGTGTTTAAAGGGGAAGGGAAAATAGGGAAGGAAATAGAAAGGAGAAATGATTAAAAATGTAATATAAAAATATATATAAAATCGGTTAAAAATAGAAGAAAAAGGTGAAATATTTAATCCCGGCCTCACCGCGCAGCTCCGCGCAAACCCGGACCCAAAAAAAAAACCCAAAAAAAAACGCAAGGCAAAAAATCCGATTTTAGGGCAGCGAAACCAAGAGGGGAAAAAAGGAGAAAAATCCAAAATATTTCGGGAAAATCGGAGTTTTTTCGGGGTTTTTTTGGCTCCCGCAGGTAGGGGAAGGGTTTGGGGTTTTTCCTGCTTTTTTTCCCGTTTTTTTTCTGCCTTGTTTACAGCTCGGGAAGGCAAAGGAGCCATAAATCACGGGCAGCCCGCGGAGACAAGAACATTTGTATGCATCGTTAGGAGCAGCGCAGAGCTCAGCGCAGGAACGGCGAGGGGGGGCCCCGGGGTTTCCGGTGCTCATTAAGTTCCAGTTAAAAAAAAAAGGAAAAAGGAAAAAAAAAAAAAAAAAAAAAGGATGTGATCAGGGTTAAAAAAAAAAAAATCAGCGTTAAAAAAAAAAAAAGATAAAAAAAAGATAAAAAAAAAAAAGATAAAAAAGGGTAAATTAATCGTAAAAAAAAAGATAAAATCTTAATTAAAAAAAAGATAAAAGCAGCGTTAAAAAGGAAAAGATAAAATCAGATTTAAGAAAAAAGGAGAAAGTGATTGGTAAAAGAAAAAAAAGGGTAAATGAATCGGTGAAAAGAAGAAGAAGAAAATCGGGGTAAAAAAAGGGTGAGTTTATTGTAAAAAAAAAAAGGAGAAAATAATCGTTAAATAAAAAGATAAAAATTAAGAAAAAGGTAAAATAATAATTAAAAAAAGATTAAAAATAATTAAAAAAAGATGAAATCAGCGTTAAAAAGAGGATAAATTAATCGTAAAAAAAAGATAAAATAAAAATTAGAAAGATAAAGTAATAATTAAAAAAGATAAAATGATAATTAAAAAAGGTAAAATAATAATTAAAAAAAGATAAAAGCATCGTTTGAAAAAAAAGGATGAATTAATTGTAAAAAAAAGGGTAAATAATCGTTAAAAAAAAGATAAAATCATAATTAAAAAAAGGATAAAATAATAATTTAAAACAGGTAAAATAATAATTAAAAAAAAGATAAAATAATAATTAAGAAAAAGGTAAAATAATAATTAAAAAAGGTAAAGTAATAATTAAAAAAAAGATTAAAAATAATTAAAAAAAGAGATAAAATCAGCGTTAAAAAGAGGATAAATTAATCGTAAAAAAAAAAGGAAAAAAGGAAAAAAAAAAGGAAAAAAGGATAAATTAATTGTAAAAAAAAAGGATAAATCATCGTTAAAAAAAGATAAAATATAATTAAAAAAAGAGGAAATAATAATTAAAAAAGAGGAAATAATAATTAAAAAAAGATAAAATAATAATTAAAAAAAGAGGAAAGAATAATTAAAAAAAAGATAAAATAATAATTAAAAGAAAGATAAAATCAGCGTTAAAAAAGGATAAAATAATAGTTAAAAAAAGGATAAAATCATCGTTTAAAAAAAAAGGAGGATAAATTAATCGTAAAAAAAAGGATAAATTAATCATAAAAAAGGATGAAATAATCTTCGAAAAAAAACCCAAAATCATAATTAAAAAAAAAGCTGAAATCAGCGTTAGGAAAAAAAAAAAAAGGCTCAAATCAGCCTTAAAAAAAAGGATAAAATGCTCCTTAAAACCCAAATAATTACCAATAAATCATCAGCAACCCAAACTAAAGGGGGGGCGAAGTTCTTCTCCTCTTTCTGAAGCGATATTTGAATTTTTGGCGATTTTTTTTAGTGCCGGGGAGGGGAAATTAAAAAGAAATCTCTTTAATTGGGGTCATTTTAATTATCTGAAGCAGGGGGGTGTCCAGGCAGCTCCCCCCTTGCTGAAGGGAGAGTTGGTTTTGGGTTTTTTTCTCCATTTTTAGGGGGTTTTTTAGGAAATAGGAGGTGAAATTAATAATAATTAATAATAATTGATATAAATAATTGAAAAATAATTAAATTAGGGCCTATTAAACTCAGTGGGATGCGGGTACCCCACCCCCCCCCTTCCTAAAGTGAGGTTTTGGGGTTTTTTTCGTATAAAAAAAGGAGTTTTAGGGAGGGGGAGGTGAAAACTGAGGGAAAGAAATCAAAATAATTTCATTTAATTCTAATTAATGAAGAGGGGGAAGCGGGGCCGCAGGTAGAGGAAGGGGCAGGGAGAGCAGCTCCCCCCTTTCCCAAGGGATATCTGATTTTTTCTGGGGTTTTTAGCCTCAAACCAGGGGGTTTTAGGAAAAGGGAGGTGAAAAAAGGTTGAAATTCGTTGGAAAAAATGAAATTATTTAGAGATAATTAAACGGGGCTTGATGAGGGGAAGCGGGCACAGGCAGCTCCTCGCTTCCCCCAAGTGATGTTTGATTTATTTTTATTTTTTCTGGGTATTTTAAGCTCAAAAAGCGGAGTTTTTAGGACGAGAAAGGTTAAAACATACTGAAAATAATAAAAAAAAATAAAATTATTATAGAATAACGGGAGAAGGGAGGGGGCACAGGCAGCTCCTCGCTTCCTCAAGTGATAATTGATTTATTTCTATTTTTTTCTGGGTATTTTACCCTCAAAAAGCGGAGTTTTTAGGACGAGAAAGGTTAAAACATACTGAAAATAATAAAAAAAATAAAATTATATTAAAATAACGTGGGAAGGGGGGGGCACAAGGAGCTCCTCGCTTCCCCAAGTGATAATTGATTTTTTTCTATTTTTTCTGGGTATTTTAAGCTCAAAAAGCGGAGTTTTTAGGACAAGAAAGGTTAAAACATACTGAAAATAATTAAAAAAAATAAAATTATTATAAAATAACGGAGGGAGGGGGGGGCACAGGGAGCTCCTCGCTTCCCCAAGTGATATTTGATTTTTTTCTATTTTTTTCTGGGTATTTTAAGCTCAAAAAGCGGAGTTTTTAGGACGAGGGAGGTTAAAACATACTGAAAATAATAAAAAAATTAAAATTATTATAAAATAACGTGGGAAGGGAGGGGGCACAGGGAGCTCCTCGCTTCCCCCAAGTGATATTTGATTTATTTTTATTTTTTTCTGGGTATTTTAAGCTCAAAAAGCGGAGTTTTTAGGACGAGAGAGGTTAAAACATACTGAAAATAATAAAAAAATAAAATTATTATAGAATAACGGGAGAAAGGGGGGGGGCACAGGGAGCTCCTCGCTTCCCCAAGTGATATTTGATTTATTTCTACTTTTTTCTGGGTATTTTACCCTCAAAAAGCGGAGTTTTTAGGACGAGAGAGGTTAAAACATACTGAAAATAATAAAAAAAAATAAAATTATTCTAGAATAACGTGAAAAGGGGGGGCACAGGTGAGGCAGCGCTGCCCATCCCTCTGCAGGGCTCATCCTGCTCTTCCTCAGCAGCTTTTTTTTTATCCTTTTTATTTCCTCTCACTAAATATATTTATTTTAATACCTATTTTCCCCCCCCTCTCCCGTTCTCTCTCTCCCATTAGCGGATCGATGCCCTCAGCTCCTCCAGATCCATTACTCCAGCTATTTCCTCGCCCTAATCAATGCTTCTTGCTCCTCCATCTCCCCTTCCTCCCCCTCTCCTCCTCCTCCTCCTCCCACCCAGCACCCCCAAAAAAGAAAAGAAAATATAAAATAAAACCTTTATCACCCCAAAATCCACCCCCCCTCCCCCCCTCTCCATCACCGTGAAGATAATCTGAATTTCTGACCTTTTTTCCCCATTTTTCCCCCTCTTCAGCCCCAAACTCTTAAAATGAGACCCAGCAACCCCCCAAAAAATAAAAATAAAATAAAATAAAATAAAATAAAATAAAATAAAATAAAATAAAATAAAATAAAATAAAATAAAATAAAATAAAATAAAATGAAATAAAATAAAATAAAATAAAATAAAATAAAACCTTTCTGACCCTCAGGACACCCCCGCATCCCTCCCCCTCCTCATCCTCACCCCATCACCCTGCGGATAATCTGAATTTCTGACCTTTTTTCCCCATTTTATTTTTCCCCATTTTATCCCCTCCTCCCCTTCAGCCCCAAACCCTTAAAATCAGACCCAACACCCCCCAAAAATAAAATAAAATATAAAATAAAATATAAAATAAAACCTTTATCACCCCAAAACACCCCAAAATCCGCCCCCCCCTCCCCCTCTCCATCACCATGGGGATAATCTGAATTTCTGACCTTTTTTCCCCCATTTTATTTTTCCCCATTTTTACCCCCCCTTCAGCCCCAAACCCTTAAAATCAGACCAAACACCCCCCAAAAAATAAAATAAAATAAAATAAAACCTTTCTGACCCTCAGGACCCCCCCATATCCCCCCCCTCCTCATCCTCACCCCCCTCTCCATCACCCTGCAGATAATCTCAATTTCTGACTCTTTTCCCCCTTCTTTTTCATTTCTCCCCATTTTTACCTCACCCCAAACCTTTAAACCCCCCCAAACCCCCCCAACCCATTGCAGGGGGGGCCAACAAACCCTTTACCCCCCCCTAAACCCCCCATATCCCTCCCCCTCCTCATCCTCACCCCCCTCTCTCCATCACCCTGCGGATAATCTGAATTTCTGACCTTTTTTCCCCCCATTTTATTTTTCCCCATTTATCCCCCCCTCCCCTTCAGCCCCAAACCCTTAAAATGGGACCCAACACCTCCCAAAAAATTAAAATAAAATAAAATAAAACCTTTCTGACCCTCAGGACCCCCCCATATCCCCCCCCTCCTCATCCTCACCCCCCTCTCCATCACCATGCAGATAATCTCAATTTCTGACCTTTTCCCCCTTGTTTTTCATTTCTCCCCATTTTTACCTCACCCCAAACCTTTAAACCCCCCCAAAAAAACCCCAAACCCATTGCAGTGGGGGCCAACAAACCCTTTACCCCCCCCTGAACCCCCCCGCATCCCTCCCCCTCCTCATCCCTCTCCATCACCATGCGGCTAATTGGAATTTCTGACCTTTTTTCCCCCATTTTATTTTTCCCCATTTTTACCACCCCCCCTTCAGCCCCAAACCCTTAAAATAGGACCCAACACCCCCCAAAAAATTAAAATAAATTAAAATAAAATAAAATAAAATAAAATAAAATAAAATAAAATAAAATAAAATAAAATAACCCTTTCTGACCCTCAGGACCCCCCCACATCCCTCCCCCTCCTCATCCTCACCCCCCTCTCCATCACCATGCAGATAATCTCAATTTCTGACCTTTTCCCCCTACTTTTTCATTTCTCTCCATTTTTACCTCACCCCAAACCTTTAAACCCCCCCAAACCCCCCAAACCATTGCAGGGGGGGCCAACAAACCCTTTACCCCCCCCCGAACCCCCCCGCATCCCTCTCCCTCCTCATCCCTCTCCATCACCATGCGGATAATCTGAATTTCTGACCTTTTTTCCCCCATTTTATTTTTCCCCATTTTTACCCCCCCTTCAGCCCCAAACCCTTAAAATGGGACCCAACACCCCCAAAAAATTAAAATAAATTAAATTAAAATAAAATAAAATAAAATAACCCTTTCTGACCCTCAGGACCCCCCCGCATCCCTCCCCTCCTCATCCTCACCCCCCTCTCTCCATCACCCTGCGGATAATCTGAATTTCTGACCTTTTTTCCCCCATTTTATTTTTCCCCATTTTTACCACCCCCCCTTCAGCCCCAAACCCTTAAAATCAGACCAAACACCCCCCAAAAATAAGATAAAATATAAAATAAAACCTTTATCACCCCAAAATCCACCTCCCCCTCCCCCTCTCCATCACCATGCAGATAATCTCAATTTCTGACCTTTTCCCCCTACTTTTTCATTTCTCCCCATTTTTACCTCACCCCAAACCTTTAAACCCCCCCAAGCTCCCCAAACCCATTGCAGGGGGGGCCAACAAACCCTTTACCCCCCCCCTCGAACCCCCCCACATCCCTCCTTCCTCATCCTCACCCCCCTCTCCATCACCATGCAGATAATCTCCATTTCTGACTCTTTTCCCCCTTCTTTTTCATTTCTCCCCATTTTTACCTCACCCCAAACCTTTAAACCCCCCCAAAACCCCCCAAACCCATTGCAGGGGGGGCCAACAAACCCTTTACCCCCCCTTGAACCCCTCCGCATCCCTCTCCCTCCTCATCCCTCTCCATCACCATGCGGCTAATTGGAATTTTTGCCATTTATTTTTTTTCTCCCCCCGATATTTAATTTTTCCCTTATTTCCCTTCCTCCCCCCCCTTCTTCCCCTCTTCCCCTGCTCTTTTTTTTTTTTTTCCTTTTTTTTTTTCTTCGCCCTCGAAAGCGTTAAAAGGTGGGAGCCGGCGTCCCTCGGAAGGCTTTTGTGGGGCTGATTTATGGCTTCAATCTTGGTTCACCCAGAGTTCACGGGGATTTGCTGTTCCTGAGGGCTAAAAGATGGTCTGACTTGACAAGTGTGACTATTGGAAATGCCTCTCTCGCTCAAACACCGAGGAAAAAAAAGAAAAAAAAAGGAAAAAAAAGGAATTTTGATTTTTTTTTAACACAGAAAAACCGCTCAGAGTCTCCCCCCCCCCCCCATTCCCATCACCGCCTCTTTGAGGGGTGCTCAGCACCCGAAAAATTCCCTCTCCTTCCAGGAGATGTTTTCATTCCCAAGGGAAATCTCAACCCCCCCTCCCCACTGCTCTGCCCCCCCCCTCCTTTTCCCCCCTCGCACGATGGCTTTAAAGAAGTGCAATAGTTTATGGAAGGCGCTCAGGGCTTGAACTCCCCCAGAAGCAGCGACCGTAAATTCCCCGACGTGACTCGCGTCCCAATGCCCCCCCCGAACCCCCCCCGGCTCCTCTTCCTCCCCATCTTCATCCTCCTCCTGCACCCCCAAAGCTCCAAGAGTGGGGGGTGGGTTCCTTTCCTTCCCCCCCACCCCTCACCCCCTGTTTTGTTTTTTTTTCCTCTTTTTTTCTTTTTATTTTCCTTTTTTTCTTCTTTTTTTTTCCTTTTTTTTCTTTTTCTTTTCTCTTCTTTCTTTTTATTTCCCTTTTTTTTCTTTTTATTTCCTTTTTTTCTTTTTATTTCCCTTTTTTCTTATTTCCTTCTTTCTTTTTCTTTCCTTTTTTCTTTTTATTTCCTTTTTTCTTTTTATTTCCCTTTTTTCTTATTTCCTTCTTTCTTTTTATTTCCTTTTTTCTTTTTATTTCCCTTTTTTCTTTTTATTTTCCTTTTTTTCCTTTTTTTCCCCTTTTTTTTTCCTCTTTTTTTTTCCTTTTCTTTTTCCCCTTTTTTTCCCCTTTTTTCCTCTTTTTTTCTCCTTTTTTTTTTCCCCTATAAAATCACCCTTGCGGGAATGTTAATGAGATGCAAATTTAAGCCGGAGCTAATCGCTTTCTGGGCCAGGGCACGCGTGTGGGTGCGTGTGTGCACACGCGTGATTTATGCTCCGAGGGGGGGGGGAAGGGGGATGCGTCAGAGTGGGGACCCCCCCCCTCCTTCCTCAGCACCCCCAGACCCACGGGAGTCACCCCCACTCTCTCTCTGTCTCTATAGGGCCCCGAGGGGGGGGGGGGGGGGTATAGCCCTGGGCTTGCAGGCAGGGGGGGTGTAGGGGTGATCAGAGACCCCCCCCCAAATTAGGGACGCCCCCCCTCCTCATTTTGCCCCCACCTTCTATAGGGGAGTTAAGGAGCTGCTGGTGCTATGGGGGGAGTGGGGATGTTATGGGGGGGCAGTGGGGTTGTTATGGGGTGGGGGGGGGTCCAGGGGGGTCTGTGTGTGTGGGGATGTCCCCGTGGAGGGGGGGCACCCACGCTCTGGGCCACGCAGGGATCCAAGGGATGTCACCTCACCAAGGGGGATGACACGGGGGGGGGGGGGGCTCCAGGTCACCCCAAAAAGGAGAAGAACCCCCCCCGCTGAACCCCCCTTCAGAGACCCCCCCCCAAAATCCCTCTTCTTCACGTCCCCCCTTCACCCCCCGCGGGTGGCAGAGCTGAAGGTCACCCTCTGCCTCCCAGGGGACCAATTTGGGGGCATTTTATCCCAAAAAGCCCGGGGGGGGCTCCCACCCCCCCACACACCCCCTCCCCATGCCGGCATCTGGGGATTTGTCCCCAAGGTCCCCGCGATGTCACCGAACCCGCATCACGAGGCTGCCAGCACCGCATCCTTCCCAACCCCCACCCCATCCCCATCCTCTCCCCTTTCCCAAACCCTGGAATTACAGGAAATCCACCCAGATCCCAGATTTTTAAAAAAATCTCTATTATTGCCCCCAAAACCACCGGTTTTATGTTTATTTTATTTTCTTTTTCCACGGGAAGGAGTTTTGATCGCAGCTCCCGGTGGGAATTGGGGTTTTCTCCTCCCTTTTCCTTCCCGAGGTGGGGAGGATGGGACAGGGAGAGGGATGAGGGAAGGAAAAAAAAAGGACAAAAAGGATGGAAAAAGAGAAAGAGACCAAAAACTGCCCCGCTGGGGGCTTGGGAACCCCCCCCCCCCCCAGCCCTATGGATTTAACCCCAAATCCCCTGGAGTTGGGGAGGGGGCTGAGGATCCGCTGGGTTTTTCCAGCTGGGTTGGGAAAATCCCTCTGGATTTCTTATGCCATGAAACACCCCCCCCCTATATGAAATTCGGGGGTGGGTGCTGCCCCCCAACCTCTCTCCATCCATTTGGGGGTCACCCCCCCCTCCCCAGCCTCCCCCAGGGCTGAACCCCAAGAGGGGTTGAATTTGTTTTTTATTTTGGGGGGGTTGCAAAAATAAAAAAAACTCTTTTGGGGTTCTGGGGGGTTCGTTCTGGGAGGGGGGAGGGCTCCCCAAACCCCCCCCTCTTGGTTTGGATTCCCTGGGAGGTGGAAATCCACGGCAGCTCCGGGGAGGAGCCGGGAATTCCCCCCCCGTTTTGATTAAAATAGTAAAAAAATCAAGAAAAACTCCTCCCCCCCCTAAAAAAAAAAAAAGGATGGAAAAGAAAACCCCCAAGCAAGACGGGAAGGGGGAAAAAGCCCCCGGGCTCTGCCGGGAATAAAGTGTATTTTCCTTTTTCCAGGAGGTTTTCTGGGCGAACACTGAGCTCTTGTTCTTGGAATCGCTTTGCCATTTGGGGGGGGGGAGGTGAAGGGGTTGGGGAGGGGGGAAAGGAGGGGCTCACCCTCTGCTCACCCCCATTAATCACCCCGACAACCCCCGGGGCCTCTCTCACCCTTTTTTTTTTTTTTTTTTTCCTTTTTTTCCCTTTTTATTTTTTTTTCCAGCTCCCCCTTGGTGTCACTGTCACCATCCCGGCACCTTCTGGGGGGGTCAGGGGGGGGTTTGGAGGATGAGGATCCTTCCCTGGGTGCTGGGATGAGGCCGGAACTCCCCGAAATATTTAATTCCAGCCTCCAGAAGTGTTTTAATCCTTTTATTTTGATGGATATTTCATCCAGGGACAGAGGGTCCCTTGGGTGCTCAGACACCTCCCGGGGTTGGATTTGCGGTAAATCAAAATGATTCAAAGAGGGGGGGGGGGGGGGGGATGGGGGGCAGGGAAATGAGGAGGAAAAAACCAAAACCCATAAATCCCCCCCCCTGGCAGGGTGGGAATGGTTTCCTGCCGATCCTGCAGCCTGGGGGGAGCTGGAAGGGGGATTTTTGGGGTGCCCCCCCTGCCCGAAGGAGGAGTTGGGTCAGGGATTGGACTCGGGGATCCTCGGGGGCTTTTCCATCCTGCATCCCTTTGCACCCCCCCTCTCCTCCTGTTTCAGCATCACCTGGGGGGCTGAGGTGAAGTTTATTTGGGGGGTGGCATCCCCTGGAGCTGGCTGGTGGGATGAAAGCTTCCCCGAGAGGGAAAGACCCCCAGAATCCCAGAGGAACACCCCCAAAATCCCAATGGAACACCCTAAAAAACCCCAGAGGAACAGCCCTAAAATCCCAGAGGGAAACCCTCAAAATCCCAGAGGAACACCCTAAAAAATCCCACAGGAACAGCCCCAAAATCCCAGAGGAACATCCCTAAAATCCCAATGGAGCAGCCCCAAAATCCCAGAGGGACACCCTAAAAATCCCAATGGAACACCCTAAAAAATAACAGAGGAACAGCCCCCAAATCCAGAGAAACAGCCCTAAAATCCCAGAGGGATACCCTAAAAATCCCAATGGAACACCCTAAAAAATCACAGAGAAACAGCCCCAAAATCCCAGAGGGACACCCTAAAAATCCCAATGGAACACCCTCAAAAATCCCACAGGAACAGCCCCAGAATCCCAGAGGAATATCCCTAAAATCCCAGAGGGACACCCTAAAAATCCCAGTGGAACACCCTAAAAAATAACAGAGGAACAGCCCCAAAATCCCAACAGAACACCCCTAAAATCCCAGAGGAACACCCCCAGAATCCCAGAGAAACAGCCCCAAAATCCCAGAGGGACACCCTCAAAATCCCACTGGAACACCCTAAAAAATCCCAGAGAAACAGCCCCAAAATCCCAGAGGAACATCCCTAAAATCCCAATGGAACACCCTAACAAATCACAGAGGAACAGCCCCAAAATCCAGAGGAACAGCCCCAAAATCCCACAGGAACACCCCCAAAATCCCATTGGATTCTCCAGCGGGGAAAACGCCTCCTGGGAGGGAATTGCAGCTCCGGGGGGGGGGGGGATGAATCCCAACTCCCTGGGATCGGATGCACCTCGGGGGATGGGAATTCCCCCATCTACAACCCCCCCCCCCTTCTCCATCCACCCCCCCAACCTCACCCCCCCAATTTCCCTCCAGAAAACGGGCGAGAAATCCCCAAATCCCCGGTACTGATTTTTTCTCCTTTTTGGGAAAAAGGGGGGGCTTTTTTGGGGGGGGGCTGTAGGGGGGGAAGGGGAGGGGGGGGCCTCTGCGTGACCTTTCCTTGCACCCAGCGCTGGGGAGGGGGCGGGGGCTGCGGGGGCTGATGTGGTCATTACTGTCACCGAGTCATTTGTCACCCCCCCCCCTTCCTCCCCTTCCTCCCCTCTCCCCCCCCGGGACTTTCTGGTGGCTTCGTCTTGACGGGAAAACCGGGAAGGAGGAGAGGGGGAGGGGGGTGACAGAGGGGAGGTTCTGCTCCTGCTCTGGGACTTTGGATGTGGAGGTGGGAGCAGGGAGAAGGTCCTGATCATCATCATCATCATCATCATCATCATCATCATCATCATCCCCATCCCCATCCCCATCCTCATCCCCACCATCATCATCATCTCTATCCCCATAACCTTCCCCACCGTCCCCATCATCATCATCATCATCCCCATCCTCATCCCCACCAGGCCCATCCTCCTCCTCCTCCTCCTCCTCACCATCATCCCCAGCCCCAACATCCCCATCATCCTCATCCCCACCACCATCATCATCATCATCATCATCCTCCTCACCATCATCCCCATCCCCACCATCATCATCATCTCCACAATCATCATCATCCCATCCTCATCCCCACCATCATCACATCCTCCTCCTCATCATCATCATCCTCATCATCATCATCATCATTCTCATCCTCATCATCGTCATCCCCACCACCACCATCATCCCCATCCTCCTCATCATCATCATCCCCATCCCCATCCTCATTCCCACCATCATAATCATCATCCTCACCATCATCATCCTCATCCTCCTCCTCATCATCCCCATCATCCTCATCCCCGCCATCCCCATCATCCTCATCCTCATCCCCACCATCATCATCATCATCCCCACCACCATCATCATCCCCATCCCCACCAGCGCCATCATCATCCTCCTCCTCCTCCTCCTCACCATCATCCCCATCCCCATCATCCTCATCCCCACCATCATCATCATCCTTCTCATCCCCACCATCATCCTCATCCCCATCCCCATCATCATCATCCCCACAATCATCATCATCATCATCATCCCCAACATCCTCATCCTCATCCCCACCATCATCATCATCATCCCCAACATCCCCATCCCCATCATCATCATCCCCATCCTCCTCCTCATCATCATCCCCATCCCCACCCTCATCCTCCTCATCATCATCATCCCCATCCCCAACCCCACCATCATCATCATCATCCCCACCCTCATCCCCACCATCCCCATCATCCTCCTCCTCCTCCTCACCATCATCCCCAACCCCATCATCCCCACCATCCCCATCATCCCCATCATCCCCATCATCATCATCATCATCATCCCCATCCCCATCCTCATCCCCACCATCATCACATCTTCCTCCTCCTCCTCCTCCCCATCATCCTCATCCCCACCACCTCGTGGGGGTCTCCCCACCCCCAGCACCTTTCCCCCCCCCTCCCATCCCTTGCCACAGATCAGAACCTCCGAGCCTTCAGCCTCACCCTTTTGGGTCACAAAAAACCCCACAGCTGATCCCCCCTCCCAGAACCTCCCCACCCCCCCCCTCCAAAGCCACCACGGGGTTTAGGGAGGAAAAAAGGAAAAAAAAAAGAAAATCTGGGGGGGGACTTTGGCTTCTCCTTCCTCTCCCAAGTGTGGAAAAGTAAAACTATGGAGACACCTCCAGGGTTTTGGGGGGGGCTGGGGGGGCCATAAACCTCCTGAGGGTGCCCCCCCTCACCCTGAATTGTTCCTTGTCCCTTGGCTGAGGATGAGGATGGTGACAGAGACCCCTCCACCCCCCCCTGTCACCCACCGGCCCCCAGGGAACGCACAAAAAAATAAAAGGGGGGGGGGGTTGAGGGTCTTGGGGTCACCTTGGGTGTTTGGGGACCTTGTGGTGACACTGGTGACACCCCCATAACCCCCCCAGCACCTCTGCTGCCTGCCCAGCTCCATCTGCTCCCAGCCCCCCCAAACCAGGGTCCCCCCCAAACCTGCGAGGTGACAAAACCCCCCCGGGAAGCCCCCAGGAGCTGCCCCACTTCGTGTCCCCACACTTGAAGGAGATCCCCCCCCCCCCAAATCCTCTGGGGCCTTGAGGCTCCTCCCCACCCTGAGCCTTCTCCCAGCACGAAGCCTCCTGAGGAATCCCGGATTTTAGGGAAAAGGGAATTTTTGTGTTTGATTTCGCTCCTGAAATCCCTCGGGGGGGGGAAAATCCTCCTCAGAGCTTTGGGGACGATTCCAGAGCCCTCAACTCTTCCCTGAGTTTCATCCCAGTGGGAACTTCACCCCCACTGTGACTTCTGCATCCCAAACTTCCTTGGGATTCCCAGATTTGGGGGAATTTGATTTAATTTCCTTTTTTTTTTTCTTCTTAAACCCCACGGGGGGGGGAAATCCTTCCCAGACCTTTGGGGACAATTCCAGAGCCTTCAGCTCTTCCCTGAGTTTGATCCCAATGGGAACTTCACCCCCACCGTGACTTCTCCTTCCCAAACTACCTTGGGATTCCCAGATTTGGGGGAATTTGATTTAATTTTATTTTATTTTTCCTCCTTTAATCCCACGGATCCTCCTCAGACCTTTGGGGATGATTCCAGAGCCCTCAACTCTTCCCTGAGTTTCATCCCAGTGGGAACTTCACCCCCACTGTGACTTCTCCTTCCCAAACCATCTCCAAACTTCCTTGGGATTCCCAGATTTGGGGGAATTTGATTTAATTTCCTTTTTTTCCCTCCCTAAACCCCACGGGGAGGGGAAAATCCTCCTTAGAGCTTTGGGGACGATTCCAGAGCCCTCAACTCTTCCCTGAGTTTGATCCCAGTGGGAACTTCACCCCCACCGTGACTTCTCCTTCCCAAACTTCCTTGGGATTCCCAGATTTGGGGGAATTTGATTTAATTTCCTTTTTTTTTCCTCCCTAAACCCCATGGGGAGGGAAAAATCCTCCTCAGAGCTTTGGGGACGATTCCAGAGCCCTCAACTCTTCCCTGAGTTTGATCCCAGTGGGAACTTCACCCCCACCGTGACTTCTGCATCCCAAACTTCCTTGGGATTCCCAGATTTGGGGGAATTTGATTTAATTTAATTTTATTTTTCCTCCTTTAATCCCATGGGGGGGGGAAAATCCTCCTCAGAGCTTTGGGGACGATTCCAGAGCCTTCAACTCTTCCATGAGTTTGATCCCAATGGGAACTTCACCCCCACCATGACTTCTCCTTCCCAAACTTCCTTGGGATTCCCAGATTTGGGGGGAATTTGATATAATTTCCTTTTTTTTTTCTTCTTAAACCCCACGGGGAGGGGAAAATCCTCCTCAGACCTTTGGGGACGATTCCAGAGCCTTCAACTCTTCCCTGAGTTTGATCCCAGTGGGAACTTCACCCCCCTGTGACTTCTCCTTCCCAAACCATCTCCAGACTTCCTTGGGAATTCCAGATTTGGGGGAATTTGATTTAATTTTATTTTATTTTTCCTCCTTTAATCCCACGGGGGGGGGAAAACCCTCCTCAGAGCTTTGGAGATGATTCCAGAGGAAAAAGGGGAGGAAAAAAGGGAAGAAAAAGGGGAAAAAAGGGAAGGAAAAAGGGAAGGAAAAGGGAAAAAAAAAAAAGGGGGAAAACGTGGAGAAAAAGAGGGGGAAGGAGAAGGGAAAAATGGGGAGGAAAAGGGGAAAAAGGAAAAAAGGGGAAAGAAAAGGGGGGAGGGAAAGAAATAGGAAAAGGAGGAAAAGGGGAAGAATGGAAAGGGAAAAAGTGAAGGAAAAGTGAAAAGAGGAGAAAAAAGGAAAAAAATAAAGGAAGGGAAAGGAAAAAAAAAAGGAAGGAAAAAGGGAAAAAAAGGGAAAACCCCAAAAGGGGAAGGGGAGGGGGGGGCGGATCCGTTACCTCGAGCGCAGCTCCCGGGGGTCTCATCCCGGGGGGGTCCCGGTGGAGTCCTGGGGGTCCCATCCTGGAGGGGTCCTGGGGGGGTCCTGGGGGTCCCATCCTGGGGGTCCCCTCCCTCCCTCCGCGTCCCCAGCGCCCTCCACACGCTCCGCGCCCGCGCTGGCCCCGCGGGTCGGTCCGGGAGAGGCGGTACCGGGCGGGCCCGATCCGATCCGCACCGCCCCCGGTACCGCCCCCAGCGCTGCCCGGGGTTGGGTTTAGGGGGGGCGGATTTCGCCTTTTTTGCCTTTTTTTTGGCCTCTCGGGACTTTCCCCCTCCCCCCCAAGGGAACCCCCAGGACTCCCCCTCCCCACACCCCGGTTCTGCCCTCCCCGAACCCAAACCCGAACCCCGGGACAGGACCCAGCCCAAGCAGCACCCCCAGAGACCGAGAGCAGCCCAGGGGTGCTGCCGGGGGGTGTGTTAAATAATCATCATCATCATCTTCCTCCCCCTCCTCTTCCTCTTCTTCTTCCTCCTCTTCCTTCCCCTCTTCCTCCTCTTCTTCCCCCTCTTCCTCTTCCTCCCTCTTCCTCTTCCTCCTCCTCTTCCTCCCTCTTCCTCTTCCTCCTCCTCTTCCTCCCTCTTCCTCTTCCTCCTCCTCTTCCTCCCTCTTCCTCTTCCTCCTCCTCTTCCTCCCCCTCTTCCTCCTCCTCTTCCTCCCCCTCTTCCTCCTCCTCTTCCTCCCCCTCTTCCTCCTTTTCTTCCTCCTCCTCCTCTTCCCCCTCTTCCTCCCCCTCCTCTTCCTCCTCCTCCTCTTCCTCCCCTCCTCTTCCTCCTCCTCCTCTTCTTCCTCCCCCTCTTCCTCCTCCTCTTCCTCCCTCTCTTCCTCTTCCTCCCCCTCCTCTTCTTCCTCCTCCTCTTCCTCCCTCCCTCCTCTTCCTCCTCCTCTTCCTCCTCTTCCTCCTCCCCCTCTTCCTCCTCCTCTTCCTCTTCTTCCTTCTCCTCTTCCTCCTCCTCTTCCTCCCCCTACTCTTCCTCCTCCTCTTCTTCCTCTTCTTCCTCCCCCTCTTCCTCCTCCCCCTCTTCCTCCCCCTACTCTTCCTCCTCCTCTTCTTCCTCTTCTTCCTCCCCCTCCTCTTCCTCCTCCCCCTCTTCCTCCTACTCTTCCTCCTCCTCTTCTTCCTCCCCCTCTTCCTCCCTCTTCCTCCTCTTCTTCCTCCTCCCCCTCCTCCTCCTCTTCTTCCTCCTCCTCCCCCTCTTCCTCCTCCAACTCTTCCTCCCCCTCCCCCTCTTCCTCCCCCTCCTCTTCCTCTTCTTCCTTCTCCCTCTTCTCCCCTCCTCCTCCTCTTCCTCCCCTCCTCTTCCTCCCCCTTCCTCTTCCTCCTCCCCCTCTTCCTCCCCTCCTCTTCTTCCTCCCCCTCTTCCTCTTCCTCCTCCTCTTCTTCTTCCTCCTCCTCCTCTTCCTCCTCTCCCCCCTCCTCTTCCTCTTCCTCGGGAGCTGCTTCCCCCCCCAATCCCCTCCTCCAGCCCCAATTCCCTTTTCCTGCCCCAATTTCCCCAAATCTTTTCCCCAACCCCCAATTTCCTTTTTTTTTCCCCCCCCTTTTTCTGGGGCTTTTCCCCTCTTCAGTTTTTCCCAAAAATGCATTTTTATCCCCTGGAAAAGATCCCTTTGTGCCCTCTGGAAGGAAACCTTTCCTAAAAGGGAACTTTTTCCCCCTAAAAGGGATTTTTTTTCCCCTAAAAGGGATTTTTTCCCTCTCAAAGCCTTTTTCCTCCTTTTTTCCCTCCCCAAAACCCTTTTTTAACCTCGAAATCCCCCTTTCTCGAGCCTTTTCCCCCCCCCAACGTTTCTTCCCCCAAAACCGAGTCATTTTTTTTCCTCTAAAACTCTTTTCCCCCCCCAAAAGTCCTTTTTCCCCCCCCCCCAAAAGACCTTTTCCCCTCCAGAACCTTTTTCCCCCCAAAATTCGGTTTATTTTCCCCTCTCTAAGGTTTCCTCCCCCATCACAATTCCTTTTCCCAGCGTTTTAATTTAATTTTTAATTTTTTTTTCACCATTTTCCCCTTTTTTTTATTATTTTTTTTCCCCTTCCCCCCCTCCCCCCTTTCCTCATTTAAAAAAAATCTCCCGGGGGAAACTGAGGCACAGGGGAGGGGGGGTTACAACCCCTTAGTGTTCAACTGGGAAAGCTGAGCCCCCCCCTCCCGCTCCCCCCCGATTTGCTCTCAGTGGGGGGAAACTGAGGCACGGAGCCCTCCCCCTCCCCCTTAAACGGGTAGCAAAGCAGCTCCTGGGTGGGGAAACTGAGGCACGGAGCCTTCCTCTCCCTGCCTCCCCTCCCTCCGTCCTGCTTGGGGAAACTGAGGCACAGAGCCCTCCCCCCCCTCCTTCCCACTCGTTTGGGGAAACTGAGGCACAGAGCCCTCCCCCTCTTTCCCCTGCCTCCCCTGGCTCTGTCCCGTTGGGGGAAACTGAGGCACGGAGCCTTCCTCCCCTTCCCTCCCACTCGTTTGGGGAAACTGAGGCACGGAGCCCTCCCCCTGCCCCCCCTGGCTCTGTCCAGTTGGGGGAAACTGAGGCACAGAACCCTCCCCCCCCTCTCCCTGTCCCCCCTCTCCTCCTCCCATTTGGGGAAACTGAGGCACGGAGCCCTCCCCCCCCTCCTTCCCACTCGCTTGGGGAAACTGAGGCACGGAGCCTTCCTCCTTCACCCCCCACAACTCCAGTACTCCCAGTTCTCCCAGTTTGGCTCTGGCCATCTCCTCCCAGCCCCGATTGGCCTGGGGGTTACGGGGGGAGGGGTGCGGCAGCCATTCCACCCTCACCCCCCCATCCCCCCCCCCTTTTAACGCCCTCCGCGCTCTTTTCTCCACCTCCCTCCCCAGTGCCACCACCAAACCCACTCCCAGTAACCCCACCAGTTCCACCAGTGCCCGATCGCAGAGTCCCAGCAGAGGTTCCCGTTGGGGGGGGGGCAGCTCGGGGGGGGGAAGGTTTTTCCCGGAGGCGGTGAGGAAGAGGAGGGGGCAATGGTTGTGGACGAAGCAATGGCGGAAAAACGACTCCGGGTTCGGGCAAAGGTTCCGAATCAAACCCCAGAACCGGGACCCGGACACCTCCCTCCTCCGGCACCCCCAGCCCAACACCGGCCGCTGCGGGTGTTCCCGGGGGGGTCTCCGCAACCCCTCCCCCCCGATCCGCAGCCACTCCCGCACGTGGGTGACTTCGCCAAAGGGGATCTGGGGGGGGGGGGGGGAGAGAAAAGGGGGAGGGGGAGAGAGAGGGGGGAGTTAATGGGGTGGGGGAAGCAACAACAACACCAAGACCCCCCCCCCAAATAGGTTCGGGGGGATTGGGGGGGAGAAACGGCTCGGGAGTTTCCCCTGTGCCTCAGTTTCCCCTTCCCAGCCCCCCCGTCCTTCAGTTTCCCCTCCCTTGGGATCCCCGTGCCTCAGTTTCCCCTTCCCAGCCCCCCCGTCCTTCAGTTTCCCCTCCCTTGGGGTCCCCGTGCCTCAGTTTCCCCTCCCTGGGGGTCTCCGTGCCTCAGTTTCTCCTTCCCAGCCCCCCCCTTGCCTCAGTTTCCCCCTCCCAGCCCCCCCCCTTGCCTCAGTTTCCCCTCCCTTGGGGTCCCCGTGCCTCAGTTTCCCCTTCCCAGCCCCCCCCACCCTTGCCTCAGTTTCCCCTCCCTGGGGGTCCCCGTGCCTCAGTTTCCCCTCCCTGGGGGTCTCCGTGCCTCAGTTTCTCCTTCCCAGCCCCCCCTGTGCCTCAGTTTCCCCCTCCCAGCCCCCTGTGCCTCAGTTTCCCTCCTTGGGATCCCCGTGCCTGTTTCCCCTTCTCAGCCCCCCCCCCCCGTGCCTCAGTTTCCCCTTCCCAGTCCCCTCCTCGTGCCTCAGTTTCCCCTCCTGGAGATGGATTGGGACCCCCCCCCCATGCCTCAGTTTCTCCTTCCCACACCCCACCCGTGCCTCAGTTTCCCTTTCCCACGATCCATGGGGAGGGATTGGGACACCCCCGTGCCTCAGTTTCCCCCCCACTCCCCCCCTCCCCGTGCCTCAGTTTCCCTCCCTGGGATGGATTAAGACCCCCCCCCCTTGCCCCCCACCCCATGCCTCAGTTTCCCCCCCACTCCCTCCCTCCCCGTGCCTCAGTTTCCCTCCCTGGGATGGATTAGGACCCCCTCCTCGCCCCCCCCATGCCTCAGTTTCCCCCCGTGCCTCAGTTTCCCCCCCAGCCTCTCCCGTGCCTCAGTTTCCCCCCCAGCCCCCCCCCCGGTGCCTCACCCCGGTCTGGGCCATGCCGAAGGGCCCGGGGTTCATGCCGAGGAACAGAACCCGTTTTCGGGTCCGGCAGAACCGGGACACGAACCGGCTGTGGGGGGCCCAGGCGTAATCCAGGGGGCGATAGACGTGGGTGACGGGGGGGCCGAACGGGGGGAGCCCCCCCAGCACCAAGCTCTGGGCCCGCTCCAACCGCAGCACCAGAGCCGACAGACCCCCCCCGAACCCCCCCTCGGACCCCCCCCCGAACCCCTCCTCAAATCCCCCCCCGAACCCCCCCCCGAACCCCTCCTCAAATCCCCCCCCAAACCCCCCCTCAGACCCCTCCTCGGACCCCTCCTCGAACCCCTCCCCAAATCCCCCCCCGGACCCCACCCCCATCCCGACCCCCACCCCAAATCCCCCCCCGAACCCCCCCTCGGACCCCTCCCTAAATCCCACCCTGGATCCCCCCCCAGACCCCTCCCCGACCCCCCCCCCACCCTCGCCCCCCTCCTCATCCCCCTCTCCCCCCCCAGCCCCCGCCCCCCCCGCAGCCGCTGTCGCCGCTGATGTCGCCGACATCGCCTGGGAAAGAACGAGAGGGGGGGGGGGCAATGGGGGACAGACCCCCGGCTGCACCCCCAAACCCCCCGGGGACCCCAAATGCCCCCCAAGGATCCCCCCCAAATGCCCCCCTGGGACCCCCAAACCCCCCCCAGGGACCCCAAACGCCCCCCCCGGGTCCCTCAATGCTCCCCTGGGACCCCCAAACCCCCCAGGGACCCCAAATCCCACCCAAGGGCCCCCCAAATGTCACACAAGGGTCCCCCAATTGCTCCCCTGGACCCCCAAATCCCCCAGGGACCCCAAATGCCCCCCAAGGGTCCCCCAGTTGCCCCCCTGGGACACCCTCGGCCCCCCCAGGGACCCCAAACGCCCCCCCCGGGTCCCCCAGTGCCCCCCTGGGACCCCCAAATCCCCCAGGGACCCCAAATGCCCCCCAAAGGTCCCCCCCAAATGCCCCCCTCGGACCCCCTCGCCCCCCCCAGCTCCCCAAATGCCCCCCACAGGGACCCCAAATGCCCCCCCGGATCCCTCAATGCTCCCCTGGGACCCCCAACACCACCCCAGGTTCCCCCCAAATGCCCCCCAAGGGTCCCCCAATTGCCCCCCTGGGACCCCCTCGACCC
>JALBCY010000308.1:0-19014 GCA_023079485.1 Archilochus colubris | reverse complement strand
GGGAATTTGGGGGGTTCTGGGAGGGGATTTGGGGGGGTCCTGGAGGTTCTGAGAGGGGATTTGGGGGAATTTAGGAGGGATTTGGGGGGGTTTGGGGGATATTTGGGGGTCCTGGTGGGGATTTGGGGGGGCGTGGGGGGATTTGGGGGGATCTAGGGGGGGGTTGGGGGGATTTAGGGGGGTCCGGGGGGGATTTGGGGGGGTTTAGGGGGGATTTAGGGGAATTGGGGGGGGAACTGGGGGGTCTGGGGGGGTCTGGCAGGGGCTTAGGGGGGCTTTAGGGGGGATTTGGGGGGGGTTGGGGGTGATTTGGGGGGGTCTGGGGGGGCTTGGGGGTTGGGGGAGATTTGGGGGGGGGGTTAGGGAGGGGCTTGGGAGGAGTTGGGGGTCCTGGGGGGGGATTTGGGGGGGCCTGGGTAGGGGTTGAGGGTCTGGGGGGGGGTTGGGGGGACTTAGTGGGGATTTGGGGGGGGTCTGGGGGGGATTGGGGGGGGGGTTTAGGGGGGATTTGGGGGGGGGATTTGGGGTGGTGTCCTTGAGGTCCCAGGTGACACTGTCCCCCCCCATGTCCCCCCTGTGTCCCTCCCTTTCCCCCCCCGTATCCCCCCCCATATCCCCTCCCTTGTCCCCCCTCATGTCCCCCTCTTGTCCCCCCTTGTGTCCCCCCCTTGTCCCCCTCTTTCCCCCCCTGTGTCCCCCCCTTTTCCCCCCATGTCCCCCCTCATATCCCCCCCTTTTCTCCCCCTGTCCCCCCCCTCTGTCCCCCCCATGTCCCCCCCATATCCCCCTCTTGTCACCCCTCATGTCCCCCCCCGTGTCCCCCCTGTGTTCCCCCCTTTTCCCCCCATATCCCCCCCCTTGTCCCCCCCCATGTCCCCCTCTTGTCCTCCCTTTTGTCCCCCCCCGTGTCTCCCCCTTTTCCCCCCATGTCCCCCCTCATATCCCCCCCTTGTCTCCCCCTGTCCCCCCCCTCTGTCCCCCCCATGTCCCCCCCATATCCCCCCTGTGTCCCCCCCTTCCCCCCCCATGTCCCCCCCATTTCCCCCTCTTGTCCCCCCCATGTCCCCCTCTTGTCCTCCCTGTGTCCCCCCCTTGTCCCCCCCTTTCCCCCCCGTGTCCCCCTCTTGTCACCCCCCATGTCCCCCACCTCTGTCCCCCCATGTCCCCCCCATATCCCCCTCTTGTCACCCCCCATGTCCCCCCCTGTGTCCCCCCCCTTTTCCCCCCTGTGTCCCCCCCCATTTCCCCCTCTTGTCCCCCCCATGTCCCCCCCCATGTTCCTCCCATGTCCCCCCCGTGTCCCCCTCCTGTCACCCCCCCATGTCCCCCCCTCTGTCCCCCATGTCCCCCCATGTCCCCCCACTCCTCCCCTCTTGTCACCCCCCATGTCCCGTGTCCCCCCTCCCCCTGCCCCCCATTTCCCCCTCTTGTCCCCCACTGTCCCCCATGTTCCTCCCATGCCCCCCCCTGTTCCCCCCATGTCCCCATATCCCCCATGTCCCCCTCGTGTCCCCCAATGTCCCCTCCCGTGTCCCCCAAAGTCTCAGCCCTGAGGGAGGCGCTGGAGGTGAAGGGGAAGAAGGCGGTGACCGACACGGGTGGTGGGTGGGAGGGGGTGTCCCCTGTCCCCCCCCAGTGTCACCTCCCCTGGTGGCACCCACAGAATAAAACCCCCCCTGTCCCCAACAAAATGTCCCCAACCCACCAGAGATGTCCCCAAGCCAAGACGTCCCCAACCCAACGCGATGTCCCCATCCCAACTAAATGTCCCCAGCCCAAGATGACCCAACCCAACGCGGTGTCCCCAACCAAACAAAATGTCCCCAACCCAACAAGACGGCCTCAACCCAAGATGACCCACCCCAACGAGATGTCCCCAACCCAAGATACCCAACATGACGTCCCCAACTCAACAAGATGTCCCCAACAAGATGTCCTCGACCCAAGATATCCCCAACCCAATGAGATGTCTCCAACCCAACATGACATCCCCAACCCAAGACGTCCCCAACCCAACGAGATATCCCCAAAAGATGTCCCCAACCCGAGATGTCCCCAACCCAACAAAATGCCCCCAACCCAAGACGCCCCCAACCCAACGCGATGTCCCCAACCCAACGCGATGTCCCCAACCCAAGATGCCCCCAACCCAACGCGATGTCCCCAACCCAACGAGATGTCCCCAACCCAACGAGATATCCCCAACCCAAGATATCCTCATCCCAAGATGACCGAACCCAATGCAACGTCCCCAACCCAAGATGCCCCCAACCCAACGCGATGTCCCCAACCCAACGAGATGTCCCCAACCCAAGAGGCCCCAACCCAACAAAATGTCCCCAACCCAAGATAACCCAACCCAACGAGATGTCCCCAACCCAACGCAATGTCCCCAACCCGAGACGTCTCCAACCCAACAAAATGTCCCCATCCCGAGCTGTCCCCAGGCCACACCCCAACCCCATCCCCTCCTCACAGCCTCCCAGTCCTTCCAGTTGTACAACGAGGATCACCGGAAGTGCGTGGAGCCCACAGAGAGCCACTACCTGACGGCCACCTCTTGCCGGCCCCACACCACTTCCCAGGACTTCCAGTGGCTCCCGGGCTGTCGCCTCCTCCACCAGGAAAGCCACCGTTGTGTGACGGCCACCTCGGGGAAGAACTTTGCCTTGGTGAGGCTGGAAAAATGTCGGGAAGATGGGAAACTCCAGAAGTGGGAATGCGGCCCCGAAGGCCTCTTGGCTTTGGCGGGATTTCCTCTCTACTTCAATTTCGGGAATAATCCCAAGAGGGAAGTGATGCTCTACACCGGGAATCGGGAGTGGAGCCGTTGGGTTATCCCGAGAACCAAGGAAAGCCTCTGCTCCCACGCCTGTCACTGCCACCAGGCCTTGGGGACACCTTGGGGACAAGCCCAGCCCACCCGGGGTTCAACCCCAACCCCCAGCTCAGCTGCTGCTGGGAGCCCCAGCCAAGGTTAACCTAAACCTTAACTAGTCCCCAAGCTTAACTCCATATAGCTTAACCTAACCCTAAACTAGTCCCAAGCCTTAACTAGAGGTGGTTAAACCTAAACTAGTCCTCAACCTTAACTAAGTGAGGCCTAACCTAACCCTAAACTAGTCCTAGATGGGGTTTAACCTAACCCTAAACTAGTCCTAGATGGGGTTTAACTTAACCCTAAACTAACAACCCAAACCTTAACTAGATGTGGTTTAACTTAACCCTAAACTAGTCCCCAGCCTTAACCAGATGTGGTTTAACCTAAAACTAAGTCCTCAACCTTAACTAGATGTAGGTTAACCTAGACCTAAACTAGTCCCAAAATTAACTAGATGTTGTTTAACCTAATCCTAAACTAGTCCCAAGCCTTAACTAGAGGTGGTTTAACCTAAACCTAAACTAGTCCTCAACCTTAACTAAATGAGGCCTAACCTAACCCTAAACTAGTCCTAGATGGGGTTTAACCTAACCCTAAACTAGTCCTAGATGGGGTTTAACTTAACCCTAAACTAACAACCCAAACCTTAACTAGATGGGGCTTAACCTGACCCAACCAATCCGGATTTAACCCATTCCTAACCCCAATCCGGGTTTAACTCCTGGCCCCAAGGTCTCCTGGCCCCAAGATCTGATGTCCCCAAGAACTGTCCCCAAGAACTGTCCCCAAGGACTGTCCCCAAGGTCTCCTGTCCCCAAGAACTGTTCCCAGGATCTGCTGTCCTCAAGAACTGCTGTCCCCAAGAACTGTCCCCAAGAACTGCTATCCCCAATGTCTCCTGTCCCAAACATCTCCTGTCCCCAAGAACTGTCCCCAAAGTCTGTTGTCCCCAACATCTCCTGTCCTCAAGAACTCTCCCCAGGATCTCCTGTCCCCATTGTCTGATGTCCCCAGGATCTGCTGTCCCCAAGAACTGTCCCCAAGATCTGTTGTCCCCAAGGTCTCCTGTCCCCAAGTTCTCCTGTCCCCAGTGTCTGCTGTCCCCAAGAACTGTCTCCAATGTCTGTTGTCCCCAAGAACTCTCCCCAAGGTCTCCTGTCCCCAAGAACTGTCCCCAAGATCTGTTGTCCCCAATGTCTCCTGTCCCCAAGATCTGTCCCGAAGAACTTTCTCCAAGTCCTCTTGTCTGCTGTCCCCAAGAACTGTCCCCAAGTTCTCCTGTCCCCAATGTCTCCTGTCCCCAAGAATTGTCCCCAAAGTCTGCTGTCCCCAAGATCTGCTGTCCCCAATGTCTGTTGTCCCCAAGGTCTCCTGACCCCAAGAACTGTCCCCAGGATCTGCTGTCCCCAAGAATTGTCCCCAGGATCTGATGTCCCCAAGAACTGTCCCCAAGGTCTCCTGTCCCCAAGGTCTCCTGTCCCCAAGTTCTCCTGTCCCCAGTGTCTGTTGTCCCCAAGAACTGTCTCCAATGTCTGTTGTCCCCAAGAACTGTCCCCATGGTCTTCTGTCCCCAAGAACTGTCCCCAAGTTCTCCTGTCCCCAATGTCTCCTGTCCCCAAGAATTGTCCCCAGGATCTGTTGTCCCCAAGAACTGTCTCCAAGTCCTCTTGTCCCCAGTGTCTGCTGTCCCCAAGAATTGTCCCCAAAGTCTGCTGTCCCCAATGTCTCCTGTCCCCAAGAATTGTCCCCAAAGTCTGCTGTCCCCAAGATCTCCTGTCCCCAAGAACTGCTGTCCCCAAGGTCTCCTGTCCCCAAGAACTGCTGTCCCCAATGTCTTCTGCCCCCAAGAACTGTCCCCAGGATCTGCTGTCCCCAAGAATTGTCCTCAAGATCTGATGTCCCCAAGAACTGCTGTCCCCAAGATCTCCTGTCCCCAAAGCAAGGGTGGTGGGGTCCTGGGGTGACCCCAAATTTGTCCCCAAAAACTGCTGTCCCCAAGATCTCCTGTCTCCAAGAACTGTCCTCCAAGATCTGCTGTCCCCAATGTCTGCTTGTCCCCAACATCTCCTGTCCCCAAGAACTGTCCCCAAGGTCTTCTGTCCCCAAGATCCGATGTCCCCAAGATCTGAGCCACCTCCAGGGACACCTCCAGAATGTCCCCAACCTCTGGATGTGTCCCCAGCCCTCCACTCCATCCCTTTGGGATCAGAGATGGATCTTTGGAGGACAGTTTGGGGACACTTTGGGGACAGGAAACTCCCTGCAGCCTCAGCTCTGGTTTGGTAGGGGAGGAGGATGGGGGACAAAACCCTTCAGGCTCCACAGAATCACCCCCAAATATACCCCCCAAAAAACCCAAATCCCCCCCAGAACCCCAAATCCCTCTCAGGTCTCCCCCAGACCCCCCAAATCCCCCCAAAAAGACCCAAATCCCCCCCATTCCACTCTAAATCCCCCCCCCAAAACCCCCAAATACCCCTCAGGTCTCCCCTAAACCCCCCCAAAACCCCCCCAAACCCCCTTAAATCTCCCCCAAATCCCCCAAATCTCCCCCCAAAATCCCCTCAAATCTCCCCCAAACCCCCCTAAATCCCCCCCCAATACCCCTCAGGTCTCCCTTAAACACCCCCAGACCCCACATCCCCCTCAGGTCTCCCCCAAAACCCCCTAAATCTCCCCCAAACCCCCCCTAAATCCCCCCAAAAATCCCCTAAAACCGCCCCAAAACCCTCGAATCTCCCTCAGGTCTCCCCCAAACCCCTCTCAAATCCTCCCCCCAAATCCCCCTCAAATCTCCCCCAAAATCCCCTAAATCTCCCCCAAGCCCCTCAAATCCCTTCAGGTCTCCCCCAAAACCCTCAAAACCCCCAAATCCCCCCCAAAAAACCCCAAATCCCCCCCATTTCCTCCTCACTCCGAAGCCTCAGGAACTTTGCGAAGGAGGAGAGGGGGGGGGGGAACACATTCCACGCCTTTTATCCCCTTTCCAAAGTTGTTTTATTGCCCGGAAATGCTCCCTGCGTGAAGAGAAGAGTTTGTTTTGTCCGTAGGGATTTGTTTCGGGTTCTTTTTTTGGGTTGAATTCCCTTTTTTTTTTAAATTTATTTCCGGACTACGGCTCCCGGCAGCGCCGCAACTCCGGAATTCCCTTTGCGCGGGATGGCGGAGCCGCCTCAGGAGCCTCCGCCTTGAGAAGTAAAGGAGAGGGGAAAAAAGACCAAAAAAAACCAGAAAAGAGGGGAAATCGGGGTTTTTTTTATCTGGTGAGGAACTTGAGGGCTCGGAAAGACCTAAAAAAGAGGGAAATCCCGGGGGGTTTTTGAGGAGAAACCCCCCCGGGAGGGAGCGATGGCGGAGCCGCTGCTGAGGAGAACGTTCTCCCGCCTGAGGGGGAGGAAGGGGGAGACCAAAGACAGAGGTACGGACACCCCCAAAAATGGGACCCCCATCACCTGGGGACCCCCCCCTTGGGACCCCATTGCTGGGCAACCCCTGTTTCCCCCCGTTTTGGGGGACCCCATCACCTGGGGACCCCCCTGTACCCCCCGTTTTGGGGGACCCCATCACCTGGGACCCCCCTGTACCCCCAGGAAAGGACCCTCACTGCCCCCTGGGACCCCCACTGAGGGACCCCCATTTCCTGGGGACACCCATGGGACCCCCCCTTGGGATCCCCATTGCTGGGGACCCCCGTGCACCCCCATTTTAGAGGACCTCATCACCTGGGGACCCCCCTATATCCCTAGGAAGGGACCCCCATTGCCTCCTGAGACCCCCACTGAGGGACCCCCATTACCTGGGGACACCCATGGGACCTCCCCCTTGGGACCCTCATTGCTGGGCAACCCCTGTTTCCCCCCGTTTTGGGGGACCCCATCACCTGGGACCCCCCTGTACCCCCAGGAAAGGACCCTCACTGCCCCCTGGGACCCCCACTGAGGGACCCCCATTTCCTGGGGACACCCATGGGACCCCCCTTGGGACCCCCATTGCTGGGCAACCCCTGTTCCCCCCGTTTTGGGGGACCTCATCACCTGGGGACCCCCCTATATCCCTAGGAAGGGACCCCCATTGCCTCCTGAGACCCCCACTGAGGGACCCCCATTACCTGGGGACACCCATGGGACCCTCCCCTTGGGACCCCCATTGCTGGGCAACCCCTGTTCCCCCCGTTTTGGGGGACCCCATCACCTGGGACCCCCCTGTACCTCCCGTTTTGGGGGACCCCATCACCTGGGGACCCCCCTGTACCCCCAGGAAAGGACCCTCACTGCCCCCTGGGACCCCCACTGAGGGACCCCCATTTCCTGGGGACACCCATGGGACCCCCCCTGGGACCCCCATTGCTGGGCAACCCCTGTTCCCTCTGTTTTGGAGGACCCCATCACCTGGGGCCCCCCCCTATACCCCCAGGAAGGGACCCCCATTGCCTCCTGAGACCCCCACTGAGGGACCCCCATTTCCTGGGGACACCCATGGGACCCCCCCCTGGGATCTCCATTGCTGGGGACACCCCTGTACCCCCTCTTTTGGGTGACCCCATCATCTGGGACCCTCCTGTCTCCCCCCTTTTGAGGGATCACCATAGGCTGGGGACCCCCCTGTACCCCCAGGAAGGGACCCTCATAACCTGGGAACCCCTTGGGACCCCCATTTAGGGACTCCCATTACTCTGGGGAACCCCCTGGATGTTCCCCCCCCCACCAGGACCCCCCTGTCCCCCCCTTTTGAGGGATCCCCTTTCCTGGGGATCCCCCTGTACCCCCGTTTTGGGGACACCGATGGCCTGGGGACCGCCCTGGGACCCCCACTGAGGGACCCCCATTACCTGGGGACACCCCTGGGACTCCCTCTGGGACCCCCATTGCTGGGAACCCCATTGTACCCCCCGTTTTGGGGGACCCCATCACCTGGGGTCCCCCCTGTACCCCTAGGAAGGGACCCCCATTGCCTCCTGGGACCCCCACAGAGGGACCCCCATTACCTGGGGACACCCATGGGACCTCCCCTGGGACTCCCATTGCTGGGGACCCCCCTGTACCCCCCGTTTTGGGTGACCCCATCACCTAGGACCCCCTGCCCCCCCCTTTTGAGGGACCCCCATTACCCTGGGGACCCCCCCTGTATGGCCCCCCCACCCCTGTCCCCCCTCTTGAGGGACCCCCATGACATTGGGGATCCCCTTGTCCTATTCCCGTGGGGTTTTGGGGTCCCCCAACCCCTGGAGAGGTCCCCATGTCCCTATTTGGGGTTTTGGGGACCCCCAACCCATGGAGAGGTCCCCATGTCCCTATCTGGGATTTTGGGGACCCCCAATCCCTGGAGAGGTCCCCGTGTCCCTATTTGGGGTTTTGGGGACCCCCAACCCATGGAGAGGTCCCCGTGTCCCTATTTGGGATTCTGGGGACCCCCAACCCCTGGAGAGGTCCCTGTGTCCCTATTTGGGGTTTTGGGGACCCCCAACCCCTGGAGAGGTCCCCATGTCCCTATTTGGGGTTTTGGGGACCCCCACCCTCTCTTCTCCCCCAGGGTCCCCTCCGGAGCCTGCAGTGTCCTGGGTGCCACCCAGCCAGCCCTGGGGACCATTTTCCTTTGGTGGCCGTGAGCAGAAACCTCCCCAAAACTCCTCAGATCTTGGGGACCCCCAAAATCTTTTCCCCCAGCCCTTCCAAAGCCCCCGAACCCCAAATTCCCAGGGATTGGAACTGGGGGGAAAAAAGGAAAAACCCCAAAATTCCCAAGAGCTGGAAAATCCCGGGAAAATCCCAATTTATCTCCAGAGCTTGGAAAGGAGCAGTCGGCTCTGGGTGCTCTCCTGCTCGGGCAAAGGTCCCCCAAAAATGGGTGGAGGTCCCCCAAAAATGGGTGGGGGTCCCCCAGAAATGGGTGGAGGTCCCCAAAAAATGGGTGGGGGTCCCCCAAAAGTGGGTGCTGGGGCTGAGAGGGGTTTTGGGGAGGGGGGTGACCCAGGTGACATTTGGTACAACCCCATCCCTGAGGATGAGGACATCCAAGCCTGGAAAAGGGGGGACACACACCTTGGGGACTGTCCCCCAAAAGTGGCCGAGGAAGAGACCCCCTCCCCCCCCCCGCCACCCCACTGGGGGGGGACTCTGGGGACAACTGGTGGCACTGGTGGTGACAGCCAAGGAGAAGAGGCAGGAGGTGGCAGGAGCCAGGATGGAGGTGAGGAGGGGGGACAAAAGGGACAGGGGTGGCCCCCACCCCCCCCCTGCTCCTCCTGTCACCTCCCCCCACCCCCAGGAGTGTCCCCAGGACCCCACAGTCCCTGTCCCCAACCCCCCCGTTGTCCCCAAACCCCTCATTGTCCCCAACCCCCTCATTGTCCTCAAACCCCTCATTGTCCCCAAATCCCCATTGTCCCAACCCTCAATGTCCCCATCCCCCAGGACATTGTCCCCAACCCCCTCACTGTCCCCAAACCCCCCATTATCCCCAACCCCCCTCATTGTCCCCAACACCCCCATTGTCCCCATCCCCCAGGACATTGTCCCCAACCCCCCCATTGTCCCCAAACCCCCCATTTTCCCCAACACCCCATTGTCCCAACCTTCATTGTCCCCAAACCCCCATTGTCCCAACCCCATTATCCCCCAACACCCCCATTGTCCCCAAGCCCCATTATCCCAAGCCCATTGTCCCCAACCCCATTATCCCCAACCCCCCCATTGTCCCCAACCCCCTCATTGTCCCCAAAACCCCATTGTCCCCAACCTCCATTGTCCCCAACCCCCCCATTGTGCCCAAACCCCTCATTGTCCCCAAACCCCTCATTGTCCCCAACCCCCTCATTGTCCCCAACCCCCCTCGTTGTCCCCAACCCCCATTGTCCCCAAACCCCCCATTGTCCCCATCCCCCAGGACATTGTCCCCAACCCCCCCATTGTCCCCAAACCCCCCATTTTCCTCAACACCCCATTGTCCCAACCTTCATTGTCCCCAAACCCCCATTGTCCCAACCCCATTATCCCCCAACACCCCCATTGTCCCCAAGCCCCATTATCCCAACCCCATTGTCTCCAACCCCATTATCCCCAACCCCCCCATTGTCCCCAACCCCCTCATTGTCCCCAAACCCCTCATTGTCCCTAACCCCCTCATTGTCCCCAAACCCCCATTGTCCCCAACCCCCTAATTGTCCCCAAACCCCCCATTATCACCAACCCCCTAATTGTCCCCAAGCCCCCATTGTCCCCAACCCCCCCATAATCCCCAACCCCCCCATTGTCCCCAAACCCCCCATTGTCCCCATCCCCCAGGACATTGTCCCCAACCCCCCCATTGTCCCCAAACCCCCCATTATCCCCAACCCTCCCATTGTCCCCAAACCCCCCATTGTCCCCAAATCCCCACTGTCCCAACCCTCATTGTCCCCAACACCCCATTGTCCCCAACACCCCATTGTCCCCATCCCCCAGGACATTGTCCCCAAACCCCTCATTGTCCCCAACCCTCCCATTGTCCCCAACCCTCCCATTGTCCCCAACACCCCCATTGTCCCCAACCCCCCATTGTCCCCATCCCCCAGGACATTGTCCCCAACCCCCCCATTGTCCCCAAACCCCCCATTTTCCCCAACACCCCATTGTCCCCAAACCCCCCATTGTCCCCAAATCCCCACTGTCCCAACCCTCATTGTCCCCAACACCCCATTGTCCCAACCTTCATTGTCCCCAACACCCCCATTGTCCCCAACCCCCTCATTGT
The DNA here is from genome assembly GCA_023079485.1 of Archilochus colubris. Lineage (NCBI taxonomy): Eukaryota > Metazoa > Chordata > Aves > Apodiformes > Trochilidae > Archilochus > Archilochus colubris. The sequence goes on along the minus strand of JALBCY010000308.1, from coordinate 8,405 downwards.
CCCCAACCCCCATTATCCCAACCCCATTATCCCAACCCCATTGTCCCCAACCCCATTATCCCCAACCCCCCCATTGTCCCCAAACCCCTCATTGTCCCCAACCCTCCCATTGTCCCCAACCCTCCCATTGTCCCCAACACCCCATTGTCCCCAAACCCCCATTATCCCCAACCCTCCCATTGTCCCCAACCCCCCCATTGTCCCCAAACCCCCCATTTTCCCCAACACCCCATTGTCCCCAAACCCCCCATTGTCCCCAACACCCCATTGTCCCAACCTTCATTGTCCCCAAACCCCCATTGTCCCCAACCCCATTATCCCCAACCCCCCCATTGTCCCCAACCCCCTCATTGTCCCCACACCCCCATTGTCCCCAAACCCCATTATCCCAACCCCATTGTCCCCACACCCCCATTGTCCCCAAACCCCATTATCCCAACCCCATTGTCCCCAACCCCCCATTGTCCCCATCCCCCAGGACATTGTCCCCAAACCCCATTGTCCCCAACCCTCCCATTGTCCCCAACACCCCATTGTCCCCAAACCCCCCATTATCCCCAACCCTCCCATTGTCCCCAGCCCCCCCATTGTCCCCAAACCCCCCATTGTCCCCATCCCCCAGGACATTGTCCCCAACCCCATTGTCCCCAACCCCCATTATCCCAACCCCCCATTGTCCAAACCCCCATTGTCCCCATCCCCAGGACATTGTCTAACCCCCCATTGTCCCCAAACCCCCCATTTTCCCAACACCCCATTGTCCCAACATTCTTGTCCCCAACCCCATTATCCCCAACACCCCCATTGTCCCCAACCCCCTCATTGTCCCCACACCCCCATTGTCCCCAACCTCTTCATTGTCCCCAACCCCCATTATCCCAACCCCATTGTCCCCAACCCCCCATTGTCCCCATCCCCCCTCCCCTTCCCCCTGCCTTCCACCCCCATCCTCCCTTTTTTGTCCCCCCCCCAGGCAGGACCCCAAGTCCTTGGGACACCTCGGGGACATCTCCACCCCCTTCCTCCCCTCCTGCCAACCCCAAAAAATGCCGTTCTGGCCCCAAACCCAAATCCCCGGGGCCCGTCCGTCGCCTTTCCATGAAAATGAAAAAAATCCCAGAACTCCGGAGAAAACTGAGCCTCCGAACCCCGAGAACCCCAACGGATCCCGACGGAATTCCCTCGGGGGGGGAGGCTCCATCTTCCCAATCCCAAAAGGAATCCGGGAACGTCATCACCCGCTACCACCTGGACACCAGCGTGGCCACCAAACCCGGGCTACCAAGTCCTAAAATCAGTAGCCAAAACTGTTCCTTGAACTCCCCGGAGTTTCCAATCCCATCCCGAAGCTTTTTGGAAACGGAAAGCGGGGAAAAAAACTTGGATTTAGGGATTTTCCAAGCTTACAGCTGCGGGGAAACGGGAGGAGGAAGGGGGGAGAAGATTTGGGGTTCGCTCAACGTTCACCTGCACGGGGTGGGGGAGCTGAAATTCCCTCGGGAAGTTTTTTGTCTCTTGAAGGTGGATGGAATCCAAAGGGCCCGGACAGCTCTGCTTCCCTGCTCCAGGAACTTCCTGCCTCTCAACCACACTTTTAACTTGGAATTGGAAGGAGCCCGAGATCTCCAAATCCTCATTTTTTCCTGGGATCCCAATTCCTGTCGCAACCGTCCCTGCTGCCACGGAAACCTCTTCCTCCCCCAGCTCTTCAGAGGTGGGAAAAAGGGGGGTGTGGGGAAGGAAGAGGGAGGAAAACATGGAGAAGGGGATGGAAAACATGGGGAAGTGGGGGGGAAACATGGAGAAGGGGATGGAGAACAAGGAGAAGGAGTTGGAGGACATGGAGAAGGAGTTGGAGGATATGGAGAAGGTTGAGGGCATGGAGAAGGGGGTGGAGGGTATGGAGAACATGGAGAAGGGTCTGGAGAACATTCCAGGGGTCTGGAGAACAAGGAGAAGGAGTTGGAGGACATGGAGAAGGGGGTGGAGGACATGGAGAAGGTGGAGGACATGGAGAAGGGGGTGGAGGGTATGGAGAACATGGAGAAGGGTCTGGAGAACATTTCAGGGGTCTGGAGAACAAGGAGAAGGAGTTGGAGGACATGGAGAAGGGGTTGGAATGGAGAAGGTGGAGGACATGGGGAAGGAGATGGAAGACATGGAGAAGGAGATGGAAAACATGGAGAAGGGGGTGGAGAACAAGAAGAAGGAGTTGAAGGACATAGAGAAGGGGCTGGAGGATATGGAGAAGGTGGAGGACATGGAGAAGGGGGTGCAGGGGATGGAGAAGGGATGGAGAACATGGAGAAGGGATGGAGAACATTCCAGGGGTCTGGAGAACAAGGAGAAGGAGTTGGAGGACATGGAGAAGGAGCAGGAGAACATGGGGAAAAGGATGGAGAACAGGAGAAGGGTCTGGAGAACATTTCAGGGGTCTGGAAAAGAAGGAGAAGGAACTGGAGGACATGGAGAAGGGGGTGGAGGACATGGGGAAGAAGTTGGAGGACATGGAGAAGGGGATGGAGAATATGGAGAAGGTGGAGGACATGGAGAAGGGGTTGGAGGATATGGAGAAGGTGGAGGACATGGAGAAGGGGGTGGAGGGTATGGAGAAGGTGGAGGACATGGAGAAGGGTCTGGAGAACATTCCAGGGGTCTGGAGAACAAGGAGAAGGAGTTGGAGGACATGGAGAAGGGGTTGGAATGGAGAAGGTGGAGGACATGGGGAAGGAGATGGAAGACATGGAGAAGGAGATGGAAAACATGGAGAAGGGGGTGGAGAACAAGAAGAAGGAGTTGAAGGACATAGAGAAGGGGCTGGAGGATATGGAGAAGGTGGAGGACATGGAGAAGGGGGTGGAGGGTATGGAGAACATTCCAGGGGTCTGGAGAACAAGGAGAAGGAGTTGGAGGACATGGAGAAGGGGATGGAGGACATGGAGAAGGTGGAGGACATGGAGAAGGGGGTGGAGGGTATGGAGAACATGGAGAAGGGTCTGGAGAACATTTCAGGGGTCAGGAGAACAAGGAGAAGGAGTTGGAGGACATGGAGAAGGGGTTGGAATGGAGAAGGTGGAGGACATGGGGAAGGAGATGGAAGACATGGAGAAGGAGATGGAAAACATGGAGAAGGGGGTGGAGAACAAGAAGAAGGAGTTGAAGGACATAGAGAAGGGGCTGGAGGATATGGAAAAGGTGGAGGACATGGAGAAAGGGGTGGAGGGTATGGAGAAGGGATGGAGAACATGGAGAAGGGTCTGGAGAACATTCCAGGGGTCTGGAGAACAAGGAGAAGGAGTTGGAGGACATGGAAAAGGAGCAGGAGAACATGGGGAAAAGGATGGAGAACAGGAGAAGGGTCTGGAGAACATTTCAGGGGTCTGGAAAAGAAGGAGAAGGAACTGGAGGACATGGAGAAGGGGGTGGAGGACATGGGGAAGGAGTTGGAGGACATGGAGGAGTTGGAGGATATGGAGAAGGTGGAGGACATGGAGAAGGGGGTGGAGGGTATGGAGAAGGGATGGAGAACATGGAGAAGGGTCTGGAGAACATTCCAGGGGTCTGGAAAAGAAGAAGGAGCTGGAGGACATGGAGAGTGGGGTGGAGGGCATGGAGAAGGAGATGGAAGACATGGAGAAGATGGAGGACATGGAGAAGGAGCAGGAGAACATGGAAGAAGGGGTGGAGGACATGGAGAAGGAGATGGAAAACATGGAGAAGGGGATGGAGAACATTTCAGGGGTCTGGAGAAGGAGAAGGAACTGGAGGACATGGAGAAGGGGGTGGAGGACACGGGGAAGGAGATGGAAGACATGGAGAAGGGATGGAGAACATGGAGAAGGGAATGGAGAATATGGAGAAGGAGTTGGGAGAACAAAGGGAAGGATCTAGAGAACATAAGGGTCTGGAGAAGAAGGAGAAGGAGCTGGAGGACATGGAGAAGGGATTGAGAACATGGAGAAGAGATGGAGAATATGGAAAGGGATAGAGAACATGGAGAAGGAGTTGGAGAATATGGAGGAGTTGGGTTAGGGTTGGAGAAGGAGCTGGAGAACACGAGGAAGGGGATGGAGGACATGGAGAAGGGTTTGGAGAACATGGAGAAGAGATGGAGAACATGGGGAAAGGGATGGAGGACATGGAGAAGGATCTGGAGAAGATGGAGAAGGAGCTTTGGTCCCTTGGTCTTTGGGTCCCTCAGGTGGTCGGGCTCAGCAGTTGGCAGTGAAGCTGCAACCTCGAGGTGTCCTCTACTCCAAGGTGACTTTGGGAGAAGTTTGGGATGAGCCCGGAGAGCGGGAACGCCGGGAAGGAGGCCGGGAAGGAGGCCGGGAAGGAGGCCGGGTCTTCGGGGTGGAACTGGGAGAACTGGTGGAGAGGGAACAAACGGGCAGCAAGGTCCCACTGCTGGTCCAGAAGTGTCTGGAGGAGATCGAGAAACGGGGGCTGAAGGTCAGAACCCCAGTGTCCCCTCTGATGTCCCCAATGTCCCCAGTGTCATCCCCAGTGTCCCTTCTGATGTCCCCAGTGTCCCCGGTGTCCCCTCTGATGTCCCCAGTGTCATCCCCAGTGTCATCTCCAGTGTCCCCAGTGCCATCCCCAGTGTCCCCTCTGATGTCCCCTCTGCTGTCCCCTGTCCCCTGATGTCCCCTCTGATGTCCCCTCTGTCCCCAGTATCCCAAATGTCTCCTCTGTCCCTGCTGTCCCAAATGTCCCCTCTGCTGTCCCCTGTCCCATGCTGTCCCCAATGTCCCCTCTCTCCCTGCTGTCCCCTTGGTCCCGTCTGTCCCCGATGATGTCCCTGCTGTCCCCTCTGCTGTCCCCAATGTCCCCAATGTCCCCTCTCTCCCTGCTGTCCCCTCTGATGTCCCCTCTGCCCCCAATGTCCCCATATCCCCAATGTCCCCTCTCTCCCTGCTGTCCCCTCTGATGTCCCCTCTGTCCCCAGTGTCCCCATATCGCCCATATCCCCAATGTCCCTGCTGTCCCCTCCTGTCCCCTCTGCTGTCCCCAATGTCCCTGCTGTCCCCTCGGTTCTTCCTGTCCCCTCTGCTGTCCCCGGTCCCTGCTGTCTCCTGTCCCCTCTGCTGTCCCCAATGTCCCTGCTGTCCCCTCTGTCCCCAGTGTCCCAAATATCCCCAGTGTCCCCTCTCTCCCTGCTGTCCCCTCGGTCCCTGCTGTCCTCAATGTCCCTGCTGTCCCTTCTGCTGTCCCCAATATCCCCAATGTCCCCAATGTCCCCTCTCTCCCTGCTGCCCCCAGTGTCCCTTCTGATGGCCCCAATGTCACTGCTGTCCCTTCTGCTGTCCCCAATATCCCCAGTGTCCCCAATGTCCCCTCTCTCCCTGCTGTCCCTGCTGTCCCTTCTGATGTCCCCAATGTCCCCTGCTGTCCCCTCTGTCCCCAATATCCCCAATCTCCCCAGTGTCCCCAATGTCCCTGCTGTCTGCTCCTGTCCCCTCTGCTGTCCCCAATGTCCCCACTGTCCCCTCTGATGTCCCCTCTGTCCCCAATGTCCCCATATCCCCCATGTCCCCCAATGTCCCCTCTCTCCCTGCTGTCCCCTCGGTCCCTGCTGTCCCCTCTGATGTCCCCAATATCCCCTCTGTCCCTGCTGTCCCCAGTGTCCCCTCTGCTGTCCTCTCTGATGTCCCCACTGTCCCCTGCTGTCCCCTCTGTCCCCAGTGTCCCCAATATCCCCAATCTCCCCAGTGTCCCCAATGTCCCTGCTGTCCCCAGTGTCGCTGCTGTCCCCTCTGTCCCCAGTGTCCCTGCTGTCCCCTCTGTCCCCAGTGTCCCTGCTGTCCCCTGTCCCCAATATCCCCAATCTCCCCAGTGTCCCCAATGTCCCTGCTGTCCCCTCTGTCCCCAATGTCCCTGCTGTCCCCTCTGTCCCCAGTGTCCCTGCTGTCCCCTCTGTCCCCAATGTCCCTGCTGTCCCCTCTGTCCCCAGTGTCGCTGCTGTCCCCTCTGCTGTCCCCAGTGTCGCTGCTGTCCCCTCTGTCCCCAGGTGGTGGGGCTTTACCGCCTCTGCGGCTCCGCGGTTCTCAAGCGGCGGCTCCGCGGCGCCTTCGAGCGGGACAGCGGGGGGGTCAACCTGGGGGAGGAGCTGTACCCCGACATCCATGTCATCACCGGTGGGTGCCCCCCCAAAGAAACCCACCCCCAACCCCCCCCCCGCTCAATTCCCGCCCCAAAAAACCCCAAAAACACCCAAACCCACCCCAAAATACACCCCAGAACACCCCTAAACCCCCCCTCAATTCCCTCCCCATAAATCCCCCCCCAAAAAACCCCAATAATCCCAAAATACCCCCAAAACACACCCAAAAACCCAAAATACCCCAAAACCACCCCAAAAACCCCCCCTCAATTCCCTCCCCCAAAATCCCCCAAAAAACCCCAATAATCCCAAAATACCCCAAAAACACCCCAAAATACCCCCAAAAACCCCCCCAAAAACCCCCCCAAAGCCCCCCTCAATTCCCTCCCCCAAAATCCCCCCCCAAAACCCCCAAAACCCCCCAAAAAACACCCCAAAAAGCCCCCCCAAGCCCCCCCTCAATTCCCTCCCCAACCCCCCCAAAAAACCCTGAAAATACCCCCAAAACACCCCCAAAACCACCCCAAAACAGACCCAAAAACACCCCAAAAAGCCCCCCAAAAACACCCCAAATACCTACCCCAAAATCCCCCCAAAAACCCCAATAATCCCAAAACACCCCAAAATACCCCAAAACCCCCCCTAAATTCCCTCCCCAAAAATACCCCCCAAAAACCCCAAAATCCCAAAATACCCCAAAAACACCCAAAATACACCCAAAACCACCCCAAAAACCCCCCCAAAATACCCTCCCCAAAACCACCCCAAAAAACCCCAATAACCCCAAAATACCCCTAAAACACCCCAAAACACCCCCAAAAACCCCCAAAACACCCCAAATACCCTCCCCAACAAAAAAACCCCAAAATACCCCAAAAACACCCCAAATACCCCAAAACACCCCAAAAACACCCCAAAAACACACCCAAAAAACCCCCAAAATACCCCAAATACCCCAGAAACACCCCAAATACCCCAAAATACCCCAAAAACACCCCAAAAACACCCCAAATACCCCAAAATACCCCAAAAACACCCCAAATACCCCAAAATACCCCAAAACCACCCGAAATACCCCAAAATACCCCCAAAACACCCCAAAAACACCCCAAAATACCCCAAAGTACCCCAAAAACACCCCAAATACCCCAGAAACACCCCAAATACCCCAAAATACCCCAAAACCACCCAAAATACCCCAAAATACCCCCAAAACACCCCAAAAACACCCCAAAATACCCCAAAGTACCCCAAAAACACCCCAAATACCCCAGAAACACCCCAAATACCCCAAAACACCCCAAAACACCCCAAAATACCCCAAAAAACCCCCCAAAAACCCCCAAAACCCCAATAATCCCAAAACAACCCAAAAACACCCCAAAAACCCCCCCACAATTCCCACCCCAAAACTCCCCCCAAAATACCCCAAAAATCCCAAAATACCCCAAAACACCCCAAAAACACCCCAAAAACCCCCCCAAACCCCCCCAAAACCTCCCCAAAATCCCCCCAAAAAACCCCAAAAAACCCAAAATACCCCCAAAACACCCCAAAAACACCCCCCAAAACCCCCCCAAAACCCCCCAAAACCCCCCACAAAATACCCCAAAAACCCCAAAAACCCCAAAATACCCCAAAACACCCCAAAAACCCCCCAAATACCCTACCCCAAATACCCCCAAAACACCCCAAAATACCCCCAAAACACCCCAAAAACCCCCCAAACACCCCCAAAATCCCACCCCCAAAAACCACCCAAAATACCCCAAAAACCCCAAAATCCCAAAATACCCCAAAAACACCAAAAACACCCCAAAACTCCCCCCAAAAACACCCCAAAATACCCCCAAAATCCCCCCCAAAAAACCCCAAAAATCCCAAAATACCCCAAAAACACCCCAAAATACCCCAAAAACACCCCAAAACCCCCACCCCAAAAACCCCCAAACTACCCCAAAATACCCCAAAATACCCCAAAAACACCCCCAAAACACCCCAAAATACCCCAAAACACCCCAAAACCCCCCCAAAAAGCCCCCCAAAATACACCCCAAAACCCCCCCAAAAACACCCCAAAACACCCCAAAACACTCCCCTATTTCCCTCCCAATTCCCCCCCCCCCAATTCCCCCCCTTTCCCCCCCCTCTTTAACTCCCATTCCCCCCCCCCAGAAATCCTCAAGGATTTTCTCTGGGAATTTCCCCCCCCCTCCTGCCCCCCAGATTTCCCTCCCCCCCAAATGTGCCCCCCTAATCCCCCCCCATTTCCCCCCCTTCCCCCCCCCTCCCTAACTCCTAG
>JALBCY010000307.1:0-14456 GCA_023079485.1 Archilochus colubris | reverse complement strand
GGGGGTCCTGGGGGGGTTATTTGGGGTCTGGGGGCTCAATGGGGGGGGGGATTTGGGGTCTGGGGGCTCTGTTCAGGGGGGTCTGGGGGGGTCCTGGGGGGTTATTTGGGGTCTGGGGGCTTTTTAGGGGGGGGGATTTGGGTCTGGGGGCTCAATGGGGGGGTCCTGAGGGGGTGTTGTGGGGTCTGAGGGGTCTTTTGGGGGGGGTCTTGGGGTGTTATATGGGGTCTGGGGGCTCTATGGGGGGGACTTGGGGGGTCCTGGGGGGGTTATTTAGGGTCTGGGGTCTCTTGGGGGGGGTCCTGGGGGGATTTGGGGGTCTTGGGGGTTATTTGGGGTCTGGGGGCTCTGTTCAGGGTCTGGGGGTCCTGGGGGTTATTTGGGGTTTGGGGCTCTATGGGGGATTTGGGGATCTTGGGGGTTATTTAGGGTCTGGGGGCTCTTGGGGGATCCTGGGGGGTCCTGGGGGTTATTTGGGGTCTGGGGCTCTTTTGGGGGTGTCTGGGGGTATTTGGGGGTGCTGGGGGTTATTTGGGGTCTGGGGGCTCAATGGGGGGGATATGGTCTGGGGTCTATGGGGGATTTGGGGTCCTGGGGGTATTTGGGTCCGGGGGCTTTTGGGGGATCCCATAATTGGGGTCTGGGGTCAATGGGGGATCTCTGGGGGGTTTGGGTTGGGGCAGGGGTTTTGGGGTTTGGGGGTCTTGGGGGGTGATTGGGGTCTGGGGCTTTAGGGGATTTGGGGGGTCCTGGGGGTTATGTGGGTCTGGGGTCTATTTGGGGTCCTGGGGGATTTGGGGGTCCTGGGGGTTATTTGGGGTCTGGGGGCTTTGGGGGGATTTGGGGTCTGGGGCTTTTGGGGGTCCTGGGGGACTGGGGTCCTGGGGGTTATTTGGGTCTGGGGGTCTAGGGATTTGGGGGTCCTGGGGGTTATTTGGGGTCTGGGGCTTTTGGGGGGTCCTGGTTTGGGGTCCGGGGGTTATGTGGGGTCTGGGGGCTCTGGGGGTGGGGGTGCTGGGGGTTATTTGGGGTCTGGGGGCTCATGGGGGGATTTGGGGTCTGGGGGCTCTATGGGGGGATTTGGGGGTCCTGGGGTTATTTGGGGTCTGGGGCTCTGTTCAGGGGGTCTGGGGGTCCTGGGGTTATTTAGGGTCTGGGGTCTCTGGGGGGATCCTGGGGGATTTGGGGGTGCTGGGGGTTATTTGGGTCTGGGGCTTTTGGGGGGTCCTGGGGGGGCTTAGGTCTGGGGGCTTTTGGGGATTTGGGTCTGGGGCTCTATGGGGGGGATTTGGGGGTGCTGGGGGGTATTTTGGTCTGGGGTCTCTTGGGGGATCCTGGGGGTTTGGGGGTCCTGGGGGTTATTTGGGGTCTGGGGTTCTTTTCGGGGGTCCTGGGGGTTTGGGGGGTTTTTGGGTTTGGGGTTTTTGGGGGGTCCTGGGGGATTTGGGGGTCCTGGGGGTTATGTGGGGTCTGGGCTCTTTGGGATTTGGGGTCCTGGGGGTTAGTTGGGGTCTGGGGGCTCTTTTGGGGGGGGTCCTGGGGGGATTGGGGGTCTTGGGGGTTATTTGGGGTCTGGGGCTCTATGGAGGGGTTGGGGCCCTGGGGTTATATGGGTCTGGGGGCTTTTGGGGGATTTGGGTCTGGGGGCTTGTTCAGGGGGTCCTGGGGGTTATTTGGGGTCTGGGGTCTTTGGGGGTCCTGGGGGTTATTTAGGGTCTGGGGCTCTATGGGGGATTTGGGCCTGGGGGGTTATGTGGGGTCTGGGGTCTCTTGGGGGTCCTGGGGGGTTTATGGGGTATGGGGTCTGGGGCTCTTGGGGGGTTTGGGGGTCTGGGGTTATTTGGGGTCTGGGGCTCTTTTTGGGGGGTTTGGGGGGTCCTGGGGGTTATTGTGGGGTCTGGGGCTTTTTGGGGATCCTGGGGGCTTGGGGGTTATTTGGGGTCTGGGGGCTCAATGGGGGGGATTTGGGGTCTGGGGGCTTTTGGGGGGTCTGGGGTCCTGGGGGTTATTTGGGGTCTGGGGTCTCTGTTCAGGGGGTCTGGGGGTCCTTGGGGGTATGTGGGGTCTGGGGGCTTTTGGGGGGATTTGGGTCTGGGGCTCTTTTGGGGGTGTCTGGGGGTATTTGGGGTCTGGGGCTTTTTGGGGGATTTGGGTCTGGGGGCTCTATGGGGATTTGGGGTCCTGGGGGTTGTGGGTCTGGGGCTCTGTTCAGGGGTCTGGGGGTCCTGGGGGTTATTTGGGGTCTGGGGGCTTTTGGGGGGAGGATTTGGGGTCTGGGGGTCTTTGGGGGGGTCCTGGGGTTTGGGGTTTTTGGGGTTTTTGGGGTTATTTTGAGGGGTTTGGGTTTTTTGTGGGGTTTTTGGGTTCTTTTTGGGTTTTGGGGTTTTTTGGGGTTATTTTGAGGGGTTTTGGGTTTTGATGGGTTTGGGGTTCTTGGTTTTGTGTTTTGGGGATTTTGGGGTGTTTGGGGTTTTGGGTGTGGGGTTTTTTGGGGTTATTTTGAGGGTTTTGGGGTTTGGGGTTTTGGGGTTTTGGGGGTTTTTTGAGGGTTTGGGGTTCTTTGGGTGGGGTTTTGGGGTGGGGGTTTTTGGGTGTTTATTTTTGGAGGGGTTTGGGGTTTGGGGTTTTGGGGTTTTTTTGGGGTTTTTTTTGGGGTTTTGGGGTTTTTTTGGGTTATTTTGAGGGGTTTGGGTTTTTTGGGGGGTTTTGGGGTTTTTGGGTTTCTTTGGGGTTTTTTGAGGGTTTGGGGTTTTGAGGTTTTTGTGGGGTTCTTGGGGTTTTGGGTTTTTTTGGGATTATTTTGAGGGTTTGGGGCTTTTTTGGGGTTTTGGGTCCCTTGGGCCTTGGGGTTCTTCGTGTGGCCTTTTGGGGACTTGGGGCCTTTTTAGGATCAGGTCCCTTTTGCCTTGGGGCCTTTGGGTTTCTTTGGTTTATCTTGAGGGCTCTGGGGGGCTTTTGGGTCTTTTGGAGGGCCCTTGGGCTCTTTGGGTATTTCCTTTATTGTTTTGAGGTCAGGGCTCTTTGGGGGTCTTGGGGTCCTCTTTGGGGCCTCTGGGGCCTTTGGGCAGGCCTGTGGCCTTTTGAGGGCCTTGGGGTCCTCTTTGGCCCCTTGGGGTCTTTGGGGGCTTATCTTGGAGGGTCTTGGGCCTTTTGGGGCCTTGGGGGTCCTCTGGGTCTTGGGGCTCTCTGTGGCCTTTGGGTGTCTGGGGTCTGGGGCCTGTGGCCTTTTTCATTCTGGGGGCTCTGTGGCCTTTGGGCTATCTTGGAGGGCCTTGGGTACCTTTTGGGCCTGGGTCCCCTTGGCCTTGTGCCTTTGGCCTTTTGGGGGGCCTTGTCCTTTGGGGTCTTGGGGCCTTAAAATATTCTGAGGGCCTTGCATTTCAGGGCCTTGGGCCTTTCTCGGCCTTGGGGCTCCAAATTCTGGGCCTTTGGGGGCCATTCTTGAGGCCTTGCGCTGGAGGGCTTTGGGCCTTTGGGGTCTCTGGGGCCTTTGAGGGTCTTTGGGCTCTTTGTGGCTCTTTGGGTCTTTTTTAGGATCAGTCTCTTGCCTTTGGGCTCTCGGCTCTTTGGGTCATTCTTTGAGGGGTTTTGGGGTTTTTGGGGTTTTTCTCCTTCTGCAAACGAGGGCGTTAATGAGATGCTAATGAGATGCAAATGAAGACCCAAGGAGGGATGGGATGGAGAAGGGGGGGGGAGGGGCTGAACGAGCTCCAATCTCCCGTTATGCAAATGAGGGCGTTAATGAGGTGCCCAGGGGGGGTCAAGGGGGGATGTTAATGAGATGCTAATTGTATGCAAATGAAGGAAGGCCCAGGAGAGCCAACGGGAGATGAAGCTGCTGCTGGACATGTACAAATCGGCCCCCAAGGAGCAGAGGGACAAAGTGACCCTGATGGCCGCCGAGAGGAAGAGCAAGGCTGAGGTCAGGACACGCCAAGGACACGCTAAGGACACGCTAAGAACACACTAAAGGCCTGGGGAGGTGATATGGACACGTTAAGGACACGTGAGGTCATGCTAAGGACTTGTGGGGTCATGTGAAGGGTCTGGGGACATGCTAAGGACACATGAGGTCATGCTAATGAGGTGAGGTCATGCTAAGGACACGCTAAGGACATGCTAAGAACACGTTAAGGGCCTGGGGAGGTGATAAGGACATGTTAAGGACACGTGAGGTCATGCTAAGGACTTGTGGGGTCATGTGAAGGGTCTGGGGACACGCTAAGGACACGTGAGGTCATGCAAAGGACATGTGAGGTCATATCAAGGCCACGTGGGGTCATGCTGATGAGCTGAGGTCATGCTAAGGACACGCTAAGGACATGTTAAGGGCCTGGGGAGGTGATATGGACACGTTAAGGACACGTGAGGTCATGCTAAGGACATGTGGGGTCATGTTAAGGGTCTGGGGACACGCTAAGGACACGTGAGGTCATGCTAATGAGGTGAGGTCATGCTAAGGACACGCTAAGGACATGTTAAGGACATGGGGAGGTGATAAGGACACGTTAAGGACACGTGAGGTCATGCTAAGGACATGTGAGGTCATATCAAGGCCACGTGGGGTCATGCTGATGAGGTGAGGTCATGCTAAGGCCACGCTAAGGTCATGCCAAGGGCTCCAGGTCACGCTAAGGCCACGGGACGAGGTCCCTGGGGGGGCTGTGACGTCACAGGGGAGGCTGTGACGTCACCGTGAGGCTCTGAGAGCCCGGGGGCGGGGCTGTGACGTCACTTCCTGGCGCAGGCGGAAGAGCTGCGGTGCCGGGCGCGGGAACTGGAGGAGCGGGAGCGACGGGAGAGCAAGAAACTGGCGGACGAGGAGGCCCTGAGGAGGCTGCGGGCGGCCGAGGAGACCATCGAGGGGCTGCAGAGGCGCCTGGCAGCCACCAAACAGGTCGGGGAGGCCACTTCCGGTCCCTCGGGAGGCACTTCCGGGGTCTGGGGGAAAAAAACCCGGGGTTTGGGGGGCACTTCCGGTCTTTTGGAGGCACTTCCGGTCTTTGAGGGAAGGAATTCTGGGTTTTTAGGGGTACTTCCGGTCTTTGGGATGCACTTCCGGTGCATGGGGGAAGAAAAACCGGTGTTTGTGGGGCACTTCCGGTCTTTTTAGGGGCACTTCCGGTGTGTGAGGGAAGAAATTCCGGGTTTTTAGGGGTACTTCCGGTCTTTGGGAGGCACTTCCGGTGTCTGGTGGAAGAAATTCCGGAGTTTGGGGGGCACTTCCGGTCTTTTTAGGGGCACTTCCGGTCTTTTTAGAGGCACTTCCGGTGTGTGAGGGAAGAAATTCCGGGTTTTTAGGGGCACTTCCGGTCTTTGGGAGGCACTTCCGGTGTCTGGGGGAAGAAATTCCGGGGTTTGGGAGGCACTTCCGGTGTTTTCAGGGCACTTCCGGTCCCTCGGGAGGCACTTCCGGTGTCTGAGGGAAGAGATTCCGGTGTTTGGGGGACACTTCCGGTTTTTTTAGGGGCACTTCCGGTCTTTGCGGGAAGAAATTCCGGGGTTTTGGGGACACTTCCGGTGTTTTCAGGGCACTTCCGGTCTTTGGGGAAGCACTTCCTGTCTTTAAAGGAAGAAATTCCGGGTTTCTGGGGACACTTCCGGTCTTTTCAGGGCACTTCCGGTCTCAAGGGTACTAATTCCGGTGGTTTAGGGGCACTTCCGGTCCTTGGGTGGGCACTTCCGGTTTGTGGGAGGTCACTTCCGGTTCTCAGCGGCAAGACATTCCGGTCTTTTTCCGGTGTTTTGGGGGCACTTCCGGTCCCACGGGAACACTTCCGGTCCGCTTTGGGCCCTTTCCCCTCCTTCCCCCCCGCGCGGCGGCCATCTTGGTTATGGGGAAGTGGGGGGACAGCAGGAGGGTGGTGGCCACCAAGAGGAGGTCGGTGGCCACCAGGAGGTTGTTGGTGGCCACCAAAGGCCACTGGGGGGTCCCGCAGCCATATTGGGCCCTTTCCCCTCCCTTCCCTGCGCGGCGGCCATCTTGTTTAGGAGGAAGTTGAGGAACAGCAGGAGGTTGGTGGCCACCAAGAGGTGATTCAGGGCCAAGATGGAGGTTGGTGGCCACCAGGAAGAAGTCAGTGGCCACCAGGAGGAACTTGATGGCCCCCATGTCCTCTGGGGGGTCTCCCAGCCACCCCTGGGCCCTTTCCCCTCCCCTCCCTGCGTGGCGGCCATCTTGTTTAGTAGGAAGTTGATGATTCCCCATAGAAAGCTGAGGGAGATCAGAAGGTTGGTGGCCACCAAGAGGAGGTTGGTGGCCACCAAAGGCCCCTGGGGGTCCCTGCAGCCATATTGGGCCCTTTCCCCTCCCCCCCCTCGTGCGGCGGCCATCTTGTTTAGGAGGAAGTTGAGGAACATCAGGAGGTTGAGGGCCACCAAGAGGAGGTCGGTGGCCACCAGGAGGAAGTCAGTGGCCACCAGGAGGAACTTGATGGCCCCCATGTCCCCTGGGGAGTCCCGCAGCCATATTGGGCCCTTTCCCCTCCCCTCCCTGCGTGGCGGCCATCTTGTTTAGTAGGAAGTTGATGATTCCCTGTAGAAAGCTGAGGGACATCAGAAGGTTGGTGGCCACCAAGAGGAGGTTGGTGGCCACCAGGAGGAGGTTGGTGGCTACCAGGAGGTGGTTGGTGGCCACCAAAGGCCCCTGGGGGTCTCCCAGCCACCCCTGGGCCCTTTCCCCTCCCTTCCCTGCGCGGCGGCCATCTTGTATAGGAGGAAGTTGAGGAACATCAGGAGGTTGAGGGCCACCAAGAGGAGGCCGATGGCCACCAGGAGGAGGTTGGTGGCTACCAGGAGGTTGTTGGTGGCCACCAAAGGCCCCTGGGGGTCTCCCAGCCACCCCTGGGCCCTTTCCCCTCCCCCCCCTGTGCGGCGGCCATCTTGTTTAGGAGGCAGTTGAGGGACAACAGGAGGTTGGTGGCCACTAAGAGGTGATTCAGGGCCAAGATGGAGGTTGGTGGCCACCAGGAAGAAGTCAGTGGCCACCAGGAGGAATGTGATGGCCCCCATGTCCCCTGGGGGGTCCCGCAGCCATATTGGGCCCTTTCCCCTCCCTTCCCTGCGTGGCGGCCATCTTGTTTAGGAGGAAGTTGAGGGACAACAGGAGGTTGGTGGCCACCAAGAGGAGGTTGGTGGCCACCAGGAGGAGGTTGGTGGCCACCAAAGGCCCCTGGGAGTCCCCCCAGCCATATTGGGCCCTTTCCCCTCCCTTCCCTGCGTGGCGGCCATCTTGTTTAGGAGGAAGTTGAGGAACATCGGGAGGTCGAGGGCCACCAAGAGGAGGTTGGTGGCCACCAGGAGGAAGTCAGTGGCCACCAGGAGGAACTTGATGGCCCCCATGTCCTCTGGGGGGTCTCCCAGCCACCCCTGGGCCCTTTCCCCTCCCCTCCCTGCGTGGCGGCCATCTTGTTTAGTAGGAAGTTGATGATTCCCTGTAGAAAGCTGAGGGACATCAGAAGGTTGGTGGCCACCAAGAGGAGGTTGGTGGCCACCAGGAGGAGGTCGGTGGCCACCAGGAGGTCGTTGGTGGCCACCAAAGGCCCCTGGGGGGTCCCGCAGCCATATTGGGCCCTTTCTCCTCCCTTCCCTGTGCGGCGGCCATCTTGTTTAGTAGGCAGTTGAGGAACATCAGGAGGTTGAGGGCCACCAAGAGGAGGCCGATGGCCACCAAACCCCCCTGGGTGGCCTCCCAGCCCTCCCTGGGCCCCTCCCCCACCTCCCCCCCGACCGTCGGCCATCTTGCCCAGGAGGAGGAGGCGCTGCTGTCGGAGATGGACGTGACCGGGCAGGCCTTTGAGGACATGCAGGAGCAGAACCTGCGGCTCCTCCAGCAGCTCCGCGAGAAGGACGACGCCAACTTCAAGCTGATGTCCGAGAGGATCAAAGCCAATCAGATCCACAAACTCCTCCGGGAGGAGAAGGACGAGTTGGCCGAGCAGGTCCTGGCCCTGAAAGCCCAGGTGGGTGGAGACCAAAAGGGGTCACGGGGTTGGAGAAGTCAAGAAGTTGTTGGGTTGGGGGAAGGGGAAGGGTGGGGGGGAAGCAAAAGGGTTGGAAGAACCCAAGAGGTTCTTGGGTTGGAGGAACCCGAAGAGTTTGGAGGAACCCAAAGGGTTTGGAGGAACCCAGAGGGTTGGAGGAACCCAAGAGGTTCTTGGGTTGGAAGAACCCAAAGGGTTTGGAGGAACCCAAAGGGTTTGAAGGACCCAAAGGGTTTGGAGGAACCCAAAGAGTTGAGGGGAAACCAAAGGGTTGGAAGAACCCAAGAAGTTCTTGGGTTGGAGGAACCCGAAGAGTTTGGAGGAACCCAAAGGGTTGGAGGAACCCAAGAGGTTCTTGGGTTGGAGGAACCCGAAGAGTTTGGAGGAACCCAAAGGGTTGGAGGAACCCAAGAGGTTCTTGGGTTGGAGGAACCCAAAGGGTTTGGAGGAACCCAAAGGGTTTGGAGGAACCCAGAGGGTTGGAGGAACCCAAGAGGTTCTTGGGTTGGAAGAACCCAAAGGGTTTGGAAGAACCCAGAAGGTTCTTGGGTTGGAAGAACCCAGAGGGTTGGAGGAACCCAAGAGGTTCTTGGGTTGGAAGAACCCGAAGGGTTGGAGGAACCCAAGAGGTTCTTGGGTTGAAGGAACCCAAAGAGTTCCTGGGTTGGAGGAACCCAAAGGGTTTGGAGGAACCCAAAGGGTTGGAGGAATCCCAAGAGGTTCTTGGGTTGGAGGAACCCGAAGAGTTTGGAGGAACCCAAAGGGTTTGGAGGAACCCAAAGGGTTGGAGGAACCCAAGAGGTTCTTGGGTTGAAGGAACCCAAAGGGTT
Source organism: Archilochus colubris (assembly GCA_023079485.1). Lineage (NCBI taxonomy): Eukaryota > Metazoa > Chordata > Aves > Apodiformes > Trochilidae > Archilochus > Archilochus colubris. The sequence goes on along the minus strand of JALBCY010000307.1, from coordinate 5,644 downwards.
TGGAAGAACCCAAAGGGTTGGAAGAACCCAGAAGGTTCTTGGGTTGGAAGGACCCAAAGGGTTTGGAGGAACCTAAAAGGTTCTTGGGTTGGCGGAACCCAAAGAGTTTGGAGGGACCCAAAGGGTTTGAAGGAACCCAAGAGGTTCTTGGGTTGGAGGAACCCAAAGGGTTTGGAGGAACCCAAAGGGTTGGAGGAACCCAAGAGGTTCTTGGGTTGGAGGGACCCGAAGGGTTTGGAGGAACCCAAATGGTTTGGAAGAACCTAAAAGGTTCTTGGGTTGGAGGAACCCAAAGGGTTTGGAAGAACCCAAAGAGTTGGAAGGACCCAAAGGGTTGGAGGAACCCAAGAGGTTCTTGGGTTGGAGGAACCCAAAGGGTTTGGAGGAACCCAAAGGGTTGGAGGAACTCAAGAGGTTCTTGGGTTGGAAGAACCCAAAGGGTTTGGAGGGACCCAAAGGGTTCGAAGGATCCCAGAAGGTTCTTGGGTTGGAAGAACCCAAAGGGTTGGAGGAACCCAAGAGGTTCTTGGGTTGACGGAACCCGAAGAGTTTGGAGGGACCCAAAGGGTTTGGAAGGACCCAAAGGGTTGGAAGAACCCAAGAGGTTCTTGGGTTGGAGGAACCCAAAGGGTTTGGAAGGACCCAAAGGGTTTGGAAGGACCCAAAGGGTTGGAGGAACCCAAAGGGTTTGGAGGAACCCAGAGGGTTGGAAGAACCCAAGAGGTTCTTGGGTTGGAAGAACCCAAAAGGTTTGAGGGACCCAAAGAGTTTGAAGGATCCCAGAAGGTTCTTGGGTTGACGGAACCCAAAGGGTTTGGAGGAACCCAAAGGGTTGGAAGAACCCAAAGGGTTTGGAGGAACCCAAAGAGTTAAGAAGAACCCAAAGGGTTGGAAGAACCCAAGAGGTTCTTGGGTTGGAAGAACCCAAAGGGTTTGGAGGGACCCAAAGAGTTGGAAGAACCCAAGAGGTTCTTGGGTTGGAGGAACCCAAAATGTTTGGAGGAACCCAAAGGGTTTGAAGGATCCCAGAAGGTTCTTGGGTTGGAAGAACCCAGAGGGTTGGAGGAACCCAAGAGGTTCTTGGGTTGGAGGAACCCAAAGAGTTGGGGGGAAACCAAAGGGTTGGAAGGATCCCAGAAGGTTCTTGGGTTGACGGAACCCAAAGGGTTTGGAGGAACCCAAAGGGTTGGAGGAACCCAAGAGGTTCTTGGGTTGGAGGAACCCGAAGAGTTTGGAGGAACCCAAAGAGTTGGAAGAACCCAAGAGGTTCTTGGGTTGGAGGAACCCAAAAGGTTGGAGGAACCCAAGAGGTTCTTGGTTTGGAGGAACCCGAAGAGTTTGGAGGGACCCAAAGGGTTGGAAGGACCCAAAGGGTTTGGAGGAACCCAGAGGGTTGGAGGAACCCAAGAGGTTCTTGGGTTGGAGGAACCCAAAGGGTTTGGAAGAACCCAAAGGGTTGGAGGAACCCAAGAGGTTCTTGGGTTGGAAGAACCCAAAGGGTTTGGAAGAACCCAAAGGGTTGGAAGAACCCAAAGGGTTTGGAAGAACCCAGAAGGTTCTTGGGTTGGAGGAACCCAAAGAGTTTGGAGGAACCCAAAGGGTTTGAAGGATCCCAGAAGGTTCTTGGGTTGGAAGAACCCAGAGGGTTGGAGGAACCCAAGAGGTTCTTGGGTTGGAGGAACCCAAAGGGTTTGGAGGAACCCAAAGAGTTGAGGGGAAACCAAAGGGTTGGAAGAACCCAAGAGGTTCTTGGGTTGGAGGAACCCAAAGGCTTTGGAAGGACCCAAAGGGTTTGGAAGAACCTAAAAGGTTCTTGGGTTGGAGGAACCCAAAGGGTTGGAAGGACCCACAGAGTTTGGAAGAACCCAAAGAGTGTGGGGGAACCCAAGAGGTTCTTGGGTTGGAGGAACCAAAGAGTTTGGAGGAACCCAAAGGGTTTGGAAGGACCCAAAGGGGTGGAAGAACCCAAAAGGTTCTTGGGTTGGAGGAACCCAAAGGGTTGGAGGAACCCAGAAGGTTCTTGGGTTGGGAGAATCCAGAAGGTTGGAGGAACCCAAAGGGTTTGGAAGGACCCAAAGGGTTGGAAGAACCCAAGAGGTTCTTGGGTTGGAGGAACCCAAAGGGTTGGAGGAACCCAATGAGTTTGGAGGAACCCAAAGGGTTGGAAGGACCCAAAGGGTTTGGAAGAACCCCAAGGGTTCTTGGGTTGAAGGAACCCAAAGAGTTCCTGGGTTGGAGGAACCCAGAGAGTTTAGAAGGACCCAAAGGGTTGGAAGAACCCAAAAGGTTCTTGGGTTGGAGGAACCCAAAGGGTTTGGAAGAACCCAAAGGGTTGGAGGAACCCAAGAGGTTCTTGGGTTGGAGGAACCCAAAGGGTTTGAAGGATCCCAAAAGGTTCTTGGGTTGGAAGAACCCAAAGGGTTTGGGGGAACCCAGAAGGTTCTTGGATTGGAGGAACCCAAAGGGTTGGGGGGAAACTGAAGAGTTTGGAAGGACCCAAAGAGTTTGGAAGAACCCAAGAGGTTCTTGGGTTGGAGGAACCCAAAAGGTTGGAGGAACTCAAGAGGTTCTTGGGTTGGAGGAACCCAAAGGGTTTGGAGGAACCCAAAGGGTTTGAAGGATCCCAGAAGGTTCTTGGGTTGGAAGAACCCAAAGGGTTTGGAGGAACCCAAAGAGTTGAGGGGAACCCAGAGGGTTGGAAGAACCCAAGAGGTTCTTGGGTTGGAGGAACCCAAAGGGTTTGGAAGAACCCAGAGGGTTGGAGGAAACCAAGAGGTTCTTGGATTGGAGGAACCAAAGAGTTTGGAGGAACCCAAAGGGTTGGAAGGACCCAAAGGGTTGGAAGGACCCAAAGGGTTTGGAGGAACCCAAAGGGTTGGAAGGACCCAAAAGGTTCTTGGGTTGGAGGAACCCAAAAGGTTGGAGGAACCCAAGAGGTTCTTGGGTTGGAAGAACCCAAAGGGTTGGAGGAATCTCAAGAGGTTCTTAGGTTGGAGGAACCCGAAGAGTTTGGAAGAACCCAGAAGGTTCTTGGGTTGGAGGAACCCAAAGAGTTTGGAGGAACCCAAAGGGTTTGGAGGGACCCCAAGGGTTCTTGGGTTGTCCCCAGGAGGCCGTTGGGGTTCCGGGTGTCCCCGTTTGTCCCCGATGGCCACCGGGGTGTCCCCTGTCCCCTGGTGTCCCCCCCAGGTGGACGCTCAGCTCCTGGTGGTGCAGAAGTTGGAGGAGAAGGAGCGGGGGCTGCAGAGCAGCTTGGGAGCCGTGGAGAAGGAGCTGGCGCTGCGCACCCAGGCCCTGGAGCTCAACAAGAGGAAGGTCAGGAGGGGACCCCGGGGGGTGGGGAGCACCCATGGGTGGCCCTCGAGAAGAGTCAGGGGCAAAGGGAAGCCGTGGGTGCTGTCGGCCATCTTGGGTTGGGCGTTTTTCCCCTTCCCGGCCCTTTTTGGAGAAACTCCGCGGGGGCTCAAGTTGGCTTTGGGTGCCCTCAGTTGACTTGGGGTTGGGTTTGAAGACCCTTGTGGGTCCCTAGCACCCATGGGTGCTGTCGGCCATCTTGGTTTGGCTCTTTTTCCTCTTCTTCTCCATTTTGGAGAACACCCACGTGGGCTTCAAACTCTTCAAGGTGCCCTCAAGACCCCTTTGGGTGCCCTCAGTTGACTTTGGGTGCCCTCAGTTGACTCGGGGTTGGGTTTGAAGACCCTTCCGGGTCCCTAGCACCCATGGGTGCTGTCGGCCATCTTGTCCCTCTCTTGTCCTCCATACTGGAGAACCTCCAGGTTGTCTTTGAACCCCTTTGGGTGGCCTCAAGACGCTGTTGGGTGCCCTCAGTTGACTTGGGGTTGGGTTTGAAGACCCTTGTGGGTCCCTAGCACCCATGGGTGCTGTCGGCCATCTTGGTTTGGCTCTTTTTCCTCTTGTTCTCCACTTTGGAGAACATCTACGTGGGCTTCGAACTCTTTAAGGTGCCCTCAAGACCCCTTTGGGTGCTCTCAGTTGACTTTGGGTGCCCTCAGCTGACTCGGGGTTGGGTTTGAAGACCCTTGGGGGTCCCTAGCACCCATGGGTGCTGTCGGCCATCTTGTCCCTCTCTTCTTCTCCATATTGGAGAACCTCGTATTGGTCTCCAACCCCCTCAAGATGTGCTCAAGACCCCTTTGGGTGCCCTTAGTTGACTTTGGGTGCCCTCAGTTGACTCGGGGTTGGGTTTCAAGACCCTTCCGGGTCCCTAGCACCCATGGGTGCTGTCGGCCATCTTGGTTTCACCCTTTTTTCCCTTCTCCTCCATATTGGAGAACCTCCAGGTGCCCTCAAGATGCTCTCAAGACCCCTTTGGGTGCTCTCAGTTGGCTTTGGGTGCCCTCAGCTGACTCGGGGTTGGGTTTGAAGACCCTTCCGGGTCCCTAGCACCCATGGGTGCTGTCGGCCATCTTGTCCCTCTCTTCTTCTCCATATTGGAGAACCTCGTATTGGTCTCCAACCCCCTCAAGATGTGCTCAAGACCCCTTTGGGTGCCCTCAGCTGACTCGGGGTTGGGTTTGAAGACCCTTGGGGGTCCCTAGCACCCATGGGTGCTGTCGGCCATCTTGGTTTCACCCTTTTTTCCCTTCTCCTCCATATTGGAGAACCTCCAGGTGCCCTCAAGATGCTCTCAAGACCCCTTTGGGTGCTCTCAGTTGGCTTTGGGTGCCCTCAGTTGACTCGGGGTTGGGTTTGAAGACCCTTCCGGGTCCCTAGCACCCATGGGTGCTGTCGGCCATCTTGTCCCTCTCTTCTTCTCCATATTGGAGAACCTCGTATTGGTCTCCAACCCCCTCAAGATGTGCTCAAGACCCCTTTGGGTGCCCTCAGTTGGCTTTGGGTGCCCTCAGTTGACTCAGGGTTGGGTTTCAAGACCCTTGGGGGTCCCTAGCACCCATGGGTGCTGTCGGCCATCTTGGTTTCACCCTTTTTTCCCTTCTCCTCCATATTGGAGAACCTCCAGGTGCCCTCAAGATGCTCTCAAGACCCCTTTGGGTGCCCTCAGTTGGCTTTGGGTGCCCTCAGCTGACTCGGGGTTGGGTTTCAAGACCCTTGGGGGTCCCTAGCACCCATGGGTGCTGTCGGCCATCTTGTCCCTCTCTTCTTCTCCATATTGGAGAACCTCGTATTGGTCTCCAACCCCCTCAAGATGTGCTCAAGACCCCTTTGGGTGCCCTCAGTTGACTTTGGGTGCCCTCAGTTGAGTCGGGCTTGGGTTTCAAGACCCTTGGGGGTCCTTAGCACCCATGGGTGCCGTCAGCCATCTTGTCCCTCTCTTCCTCTCCATATTGGAGAACCTCCTATCAGTCTCCAACCTCCTCAAGATGCCCTCAAGACCCCTTTGGGTGCCCTCAGTTGACTCAGGCTTGGGTTTCAAGACCCTTGGGGGTCCCTAGCACCCATGGGTGCCCCCGATCCCATTGTTTTGGGGGGTTTTGGGGGTTCCAGGCTGTGGGGCCAGTTGGCCGAGGACCTTCGGGCTCAGGGGGAGCACGTCCAGGGGAGGCTTCGGGAGCTTCAGATCTGTGCAGCTGAGAACAGAGCAGCCAAGGAGAAGGAATCCCTCAGCCTCAAACGGGCCCAGGTAAAGTTAAAAGGCTTCTTAGTAGTAGGTTAGAGTCACTCC